>JAOYNU010088920.1:0-49469 GCA_026745395.1 Tympanopsis confertula | reverse complement strand
TCGGAGAAGAAGATAAACGATGCAAACAATGCAAACAAATGAAATAAGAGTGCTGAATAATCAAATATCAGCTGACACTTATAGTATTGAGTATTAGAAATCTCAATTCTTTTAGAAGGAGTATAAGAAGAGCTTCTCGATTTTAGTTAGGATAGTAAGAGATATTCTATCTATTCCTGCTAGTAGTACTGGTATTAAGTAGCTATTTAATTGTGTATATAATATCTATTATTATTGCCAAGATCAATTGAAGCTAGATATAATCCAATCTCTAATACTTTATTAATTTACTACTAATTTTAATCTTTAATAAGAGAAACTAGATATTATCAAAGAGTATCTCTCTTAAGATAAAGCTGTTTTATTAGACTAAGCCTAGAGATTATTACTCTAGCTTGAGGTCTTAGAGCCAATTAGTAACAATAAGAAGAAGGACTAAGAGCCTATATTAGAGTATATCCAATATATTAATAGTAGAGATAATAACTCAGATCATAAAACTGTTAAATAATATAAACAGATAAAAGAGAAGTAATCTCAGAAACAATTATATAATACTATTAAAGAGAATAATGACCTTCTAGAGATACCAGTAGATAGAAGTATACTAGGTTATTTAGAATGGATTCGAAAGTAGCTAAAATTGCCAGATAGCTTCTAGCTAGATCTATAAATAATATATATTTTATATAGGGATACAATTTCATAATATCTTCAATATCTGTAGCTTTTTCTGATCTCTAGATAATAATATATTATATACAAATATACAAGAAATATAGTAGAATGTATAATATTAATATATACTACTTGAAGTCACGGGTCTTAGTATATTTATGTTATTTGATATCTATTGGATATTTGCGAATATCCAATAGATATTAGATTAATATCCAAATATACAAGCTTGCGGATGTTAGATATCAAATCATATCTATATCCGCAATTTGTGGATGTGGATTGTGGATATCCTTGGATCTTGCGGATACTACCGCAGTCTAGGGGTGGTGGGTCCTCTACAGGAGGAATTCTGCCCATACTTAAGAAAATTCACCGCTGGGGATTCACCCCCGATCCTCCCGGTCCCATGGGGTAGAATACTTATACTACTATAGCCTAGCCTGAAGCCAATCCAGCCATCTATCGCGTCTTCTGGACGCCGACTCAACAAGCTCTTCGCGGCCATCCACACCACCTTCACATCCAGAAGTTCCTAAACGGTCTTTGGCACAACAATTCCCAAGGAACATCCCCCGACCCGCTGAGCTATATAGACTTGCTACGTATCCGGCCACCAGGGATGGAGTTTCATGGCCTTGGGCCTTATATTGATGCTAGTAGCCTCTGCCGATGGACCGACCCATCCTACTGCAAGGTCTACCAGAAGATATTCTCCAGTGTACCCGAAGACCACAACTCTTACAATCTCAGTGTCAGAAAAGATACCAATCAGGCCGCAGTTTAAGGCAGCGCGCATTCCACTGTGCTTTGAACCTTCCAGGGTTGGACCGCCCTGACAGCCGCTAGACTACACAAGGGCAGTCTACTGCTCTATCCCTACGTCAGTGTGGTTATATTATATCTACTGCTTCGGCCCTTCTTCACGCCGCCAGATGAAGGGAATGTTATGGATCCTTCTCAGTGGTTTTTTAGCTCGGAGAGCCCTTGGTTTCCCGGAACTTGCCAGAAGGACAGTCAGTATCTCGGCCGCGAGTCACACCCTTACTTGCGGCTCGAGGAATGCCTTGTCTATTTCCCAGATATGGAGCCAGACAACACGATCTGGTGGCACTGTGATGTAAGAACTGCAATTTGTTCTGTGAATTCTCTGCTAATATCTCATCTGATCGCAGATAATCCATGCCGTTGAGACTGAGCATTCGGGCCGAGAAGATGCCAGCGTCGTCTATATCGCTGCGACACCAACCACCCCAACCAATGTTCGCTATATCAAGTCACAGCTTCAGTCTTACTTGGCGGGGGGTCTACTCGAAGATTTTCCCGCAGGGATAGATGAATCAAAGCTGGATGGGTATCTCGGCGACAAAGGATTCTTAAGCGCGGAGGCACGCAAGGCGATGGGTTTCGGGCTGTGAGAATCGTCTGGGTTAATCTTTCGTCCTGGAATTGAGGGTGATTGGCTAGAAAGTCTAGTGGTAGGTGCTTGTTATATGTGGCCTGTGTTAAAAAGACCACTAGAAGTGATCCAAAGACGGAAGGCCCAGCCTAGTAGATCGAAGCTCGAGGTTTTATTTCGTCTTACTATGAATTTTGAGGGTGTGTCTATATATTTTCGCCCAAGACCTTGATAGAAATTGAGAGGCGAGGTTTCTAACCGGTAGGACCAGAACAGATGCGGGTGCATCCGCGATACTGCCACGGCGCCGAGGCAAGGTTTGCCTATGGGGAGCGGGTGTGAATTATTTGATAGGGGATATTGTGATGGGCTAGGGTGGGTGGGAAAAGAGGACTGCACAGGAGATAGTTGTATTGGTGATGGAGATCTAGAGACACAAGAGTTATCTATGACAGCTTACAGTAAGCCATTCCCTAAATAGATCTATAGTCACTGGATAGGAGAACCAGCTGTCACGTACGGCAAACTCAGAAGAAAGATATCACATCGAAGGGGCTCTGGATCATAGAGATAACAAAGCTAAAGAAAGAAGAGAGGACAGGAAGCTCCTCAAACTAGAACTCGCCCGATCGCGCTAGTCCGAATATGGTAATAACCTCCGTGCTCTCCCCGCAGGCATCTGCAATACATAACTATGCACGGCATATGAATCACGAGCCCGTCAGCCAGCTAACTTTCGTTAACGCAACGGTTTACACATTCGAGATAGGCCTTCTCAACGCATGTCGTTCATTGAGTTCAAGTCCCTTTCTTCTCCGAGTATCTGAGTAGGTCACACCTCATAGCAGAATACATACGAGTGCAAGAACTGATATTTATCAATGACGAGTCTTCCAAGGTTTGCTCTACAAACTGGAATACCCAAATGTGAAGAGAAATGCCTCCAAACATCAAGCCCCCTTGAATCGTAGCACTATTAGCATTGTGAGAATATGTAAATGTGGAGAGCTAGGGACATATTTCTTGAGCAACTTAAACAGATGAATTCTACATACTCACATAATGCATTGATATTAACATTGAGTAATTGAAGAGTTGATAAGTATGATTAATATTTGCGTGGATGGATGCAATCTCCTGGGGAAGAGTATGAAATTCTGGGCCCAGGGAAATTGGAAACATACAGCCACGGTTCTGTTAAGCGAGCCACCGCCTTGTTTGCGTTCTTTGTGACAAAAATGGTGAGCTGGATATTATCTATTCACATATCATGTCGAAGTGCGAAGCAAAATAAGATGTATCTAAAACTCTATATGCATACATCTTCTCGATAGTAATCAAAGGGATCCTGCCATGATGGTGATCGCACTTGGGCGGGGAACCACAGCCTGTTGATCAGTTGTGGTGACCAACCCATCCTCTCCGATAGCCCAAGCTTGGACCTTGTTGCTAACGGACATCGCAATGTATAGAAATTTACCATTGGGACTGACAGTACAGCCTTTTGGTGAAATTCCGCCGACCTTTTCTACCTGAATAAGTCTCAAAGTTCCAGATTCACCTTCAACAGCCAGAACACAGACAACATTAGGGCCGCGAACAAGAGTATACAAGTACTTCCCAGATGTATGGACTCGTAGATCACTCAAGAAAACGCTTTTTATGTTTTCAGTGTCATCAGAGAGTACTTTGAAAGCCCCGATAGACCCGAAAGATCCTCCTTTGCTGTAAGTGAAGCCCTCGATCAATGGCTGGTACTCATAGTTCACGTAGAAAATAGGTAGTGTTGGATGGAAGACACAATAGCGAGGGCCTTTTCCTTGGCAAGAGCCGTATGCTTCGATTAATGTCAAGGAACTTAATTCCGCATCAATGCTGAATGTGACCAGCTTGTCTTTCGTCATGTCACACTCCACAAAGAATGAGCGATCTGGCGAAGCTGTGATAGAGTGCAGACAAGATGGTGATGAAGATGGTGAATCAGAGTGAAAATGCACATCAACAGGCTCCCCTATATGTCCCTCCTCGTTCAGAGGAAAGAGGACAGTTGTAGTATCGTCATAACGAGGCTCAATGCGATACCCTAAAGTTGGGGAACCCACAACGACGGTAGTCGTAGCACGACTAGTGAAATGCGAGACAATCAAAAACTTTCCACTGGCATCCAGTGCTATACCGGCTGGCTGTGTCCCGTAACTTGGAACCGAACATAAGAAAGTCAAGTTGCCCGTTTGATCGTCAATTGCGAAAGCGTACACTCGCCCGCCGCCACCGCCCGACGTGCCGTGCTGCTCGCGAAATTCTACCGTGCTTGCGACCTCATCGATCACATAAAGAATCATTCGTGTTCTGTCAACAACAAAGCTGCCGACATTCAGTCCTGGCAAGTAGGAAGATACGTGTATCATTGCTCCATCATTCGGATTTACGCAGAAAACATGCAAGCCTTCATGCTCCGAGGGGTTAGGCATGCAGAAGGTGCCCACAAAGAGGAATGTTGGATTGGTGGCCGAGTCACCCATCGTGAACACAACTTAGGTGAGTCTAGATGAAGGCACAGTAGCGAGATAATAGATGAAAAATTTGTCCAGAGACACTTTCGAAGCTAGCTGCTTGAAATACCTCATCTAGAGGCTCCAAACGTGATGAGATGGCCCAATTATGTTTGCGAGAGTCTGGCCCGGCCGTTAACTAGGAGATATTGACATGTGATTAGTCTCAAGTCAGCTCGTATAAGACAATCACAAATTCAGTCAATGAAAAAGGAGCGGGTAGATCGGCTGATCCAGGCGCGTCGGCAAGACGGAGAGTATCGGCTGCATCAATCGCGCGGAGAAGTGGGGAATTCCCCGCGTTGAGCTTGACCGTCATTTCCAATTCTATACTTCCCCAGATTCGATTCTGAATCGTTGGCAGACCCCATGACCAGCCCTTTGTAGTCTAATGTAAGTCATTTGAGCCGACGGCGGGGCTCATCGGCTACAGCATAGGCGAAGCAACCTCAGACTGTGCTAGCATGGCCTGACAGGACAAGGACACGTTAGCTTGAGTATGTCATCCTAGTCATAACTAAGATGCATTATAAGATGCTCCATAAATCAGGCTATACCAGGCGCACTCCCTCAACCCATTTTTATGCTGATTTAGTGACATACTTGCAAGATGTCCAAGGTCGAGAAAGACGTCGCAACCGAGGTTCATGACAAGGAGTGCGGTGATCTATCTCTGGATGCAGCAACACTCTTACAGAGGGCACAGGCTGCCAGTGAAGCCGATCATGCTCTGACATGGTGGCAAGCAGTGAAGAAGTACAAGAAGGCTGTGTTTTGGTCATGCATTTTCTCTCTCACCCTGGCTATGCAGTCTTGTGACGCGACATCGGTGAGTAAAATACCGATTGCAAATATGAATGTGCTCTCACGAAGAAAACAGACAACAACATTTTATGGCCAGGATCAGTTTAAACGACAATTCGGAACCATTGACAATGGCGTTCTTGAGATATCTGCTGCGTGGCAAACGGGAATCCAGCAAGGCATGACTGTAGGAGAACTGATTGGCTTGGCGATGGTGGGGTTTTTAACAGAGCACTATGGGTGGAAGCCGATTCTATCAGGGATGATGATCTTCCTCACGGGAGCTCTCTTCATCTTTGCATTTGCCAACAGCCTTGGGATGATCGTTGCTGCAATGGTTCTCTGTGGTATGTATAGATACCTCCCTGATACATGGGATAATGGACAGTTGATGAGTATTTATAGGTATTCCGTGGGGCGCTTTCCAAGCTGGATGTATTGCTTACGCCTCCGAAATGGTGCCCACCTGCCTCCGACCATTTGTAACTGCATGGATTGGCATTTGTTGGGGATTCGGCTTCTTCATCGGGGCCTTGATCACGCGGGGATGCTTAAATCTGCAGGGGGAGTGGGGTAAGTTTATCTTGAAAAGAAAAAGCAGTATCTTTTTAATATCTGCCTTGTGATTTGTTGATGAAGTTAACATAAATCACGCATCTTAGCATGGCGTATTCCATTTCTCGTCCAATTTGTTTGGCCTCTACCGCTCCTTGCCTGCTTCATTTTCGCTCCCGAGTCACCTTATTACTTGATTCGGAAAGGGTTTTGGGATGAAGCGAGAGCTAGCTTACGTCGAATCCGGGCAGGTCCTACAAGCGATGAAGAGATTGAAGAAGCACTCGCCTTGATCGAATATACAAACAAGATGGAGGCGGAATTAAACGAAAAAAGCACTTATCTCGAGTGCTTCCGTGGAAAGAATCTATGGCGTACTGAAATTGTAGGTATTTCATGCTCTGAATTCCATGAAGAAAAAATCAGAATTGATAACTTGGATCATAGGTTTGTATCGTCCAGCTATCTCAAACATGGAGCGGAAACGGCTTGAACACCCAGACGGTGCAGTTTCTAGAACAGTCCGGCCTATCCGAGGACGGTGCATTCGATCTCAACCTCGTTCTCAATTCTCAATACCTCACATTTGGACTGCTGTGCATCTGGATGATGACGAAGTTTGGCCGCGCCACTATCTTTACTGCTGGGATGATGATCACCGATGTCTTTCTATTGGCAATCGGGATCCTGGGGTGCATTGAACAGAGCTCTGACGTCTCTAATGCGGTAGGGTCCTTGCTATTGGTCAGTTCTGTGATTTACATTGCTACCATCGCACCTGCTTCTTATACTATCGTCGTAAGTGCTTTCACTCTACCCAGTCCGATGAGACATGCTAAGTCTGTTGCATAGGGTGAGGTTCCATCCATGAAACTTCGTGCGAAAATGGTTGCATTGTCCCGAGTATCTTTCAATGTAGGTAGTATTATCAACAACATCCTCCTACCTAGGATGCTCACTGGGGGTGCCTGGAACCTTGGTGCTAAGACTGCGTTCATGTTCGTGAGTAATCCTTCCTTTCCGTCTCCCTAATCTCCGTCAATCTCCCCAAGTTCTCTCCATTCTTGTTTCAAAGCTAACCAAGCCAGGCTGGTACAAACGCCATGATGTGGATTTGGTGCCTTTTCCGACTCCCCGAAACAAAAGATCGCACATTTCGCGAAATTGACTTTCTATTCGAAGAGTCTGGTCTGCACGCTCGGAAGTGGGCTGGCGCACAGATCGATGCTTTCGATTATGGGGATCAGCCTCCCGCTCCAGCCAAGCAAAATGCAGAGCATGTCGAGTACACAAAGTGAGGTATCACTTGTCACAAGTTCAAGAAAGACTGGGATGATTGCATAACTGTCACAATTGTTCGGCTTTTTCAGGTTGTTGCTCCAAGAAAGTCACGTAATAATGAGTAGGCATTCCTCGCAGAGAAGATGTGGAATTTGACTTGGGTTCGTATGCCTCAAAGGATCATTGAGTCCCATCATATGCTCATAGTACTTAATAAGAAAGGAGCTCTATTGCAGCCTATGCGTATTGCTTCGCAAAGAGCACTCTGATCCTCCAGTTAACTCTACCTGGCCATTAGAGCTGGCGTCAACTTGAATAAATGAAATTACATTGTTACAGTGGAGGGACTATCGAAAGCAAATGCGATCCGCGCCTCCACAATCCTCACCAGTAGTACAGCTGAACAAGACGTTGCCGGGGACATGGGGCGTTACCAGCTTTATTGCTGATTCCTCTTCTTGCGGAACTTGTAGATCAAAAGTGAATGGTAGAGTAGAGAAGAAAAGTGATTTCATGGTCGTGATTTATTGTATTCTAGAATAATATTCTGACTTTGCACGGGGGAATGATCTTTGTCGCGCTAGGAGAATAGGTACTTCGCCGGCTGCAAACAGCCTTGGGATCTGTAAATAAGTTACCAAGCCTTTTGACTATGAACATAAGTAGTCCAGAACTCCCTCCGGATGGGGTCCACTGTCTCCATTATTTGCCAGTTACCGCCAATCTCAAGTAATTTGTCAGGATGATCAACGAGATTCGGCCACCGTGCAACTCCGTCGGGCAATTCTGCATTTCCTTCTGGCCCATTCGGGTTCCCGTACTTTGCAAAGTTTGCCCAGAGTTGTGATGTCTTATCACCAACTTCACGGTCTAAGTCAGACCACGGACGTGAATCGTTGGTAATCAAGCTGTTGAATGTATAAGGATATTCAGCCCCGTGGTAGGCCCCGGCGACTGGACCTTTTTGGTTGGTGAAACCCGGAATCTTGGGCAAATTGTAGTCCGGTTTCCAGTTATGCCAAGGTGGAATCGAATGAGTGAAGTAGTATCCATAAACCGGTGACTTGGTCTTTTGATGATATTCTTGAGCCCAAAGTGAGAGGTTGTTGCGAGTATTGTCCCTTGAAGCGGCATTCCATGCCTCGAGGGGGCCCTTGCCAGTTTCCTCATCCTTGGGTGGATATAGTGAAAGAAACTTGTCTGCCCACTCTTTGCTGCCCTTCCCATATTTCGAAGCTGGCCCAAAGCGCCCTTCGGCACACTCAAGAAAGTCGCCATATGTGAACCTGGGCTCATTGTAGGTACCGCCTTCGTCTTTGTTCATACCGGCTATCACAGGAACGTCGTTCGCAGGGCCGTCTTTCAAGATCTCACTCCAAGGCTTTGGAATGACATATCCATCTTGGACAAGTCGGAAAAAGGGCGGAGGGCCCCAGCATGTTCGGTCTCTACGAACAGAGAGCTCCAGAAGCTTTTCCATGTCATCATAGCTTTGAAACTCCGATATATCTTTTAACCCTAGCTCTTTGAGAATTTCGACACCTTCTTCTTCTGCCTGTTGGAGAGAGCGGTACGACATTGGTCCATTCGCCGTGGATGGCTCTTGTAAAGAGCGTGCGCCAGACTGAAGAATTACACCGTGGACTAGACCCTTGGAAAGGGGAGACACAATCAGTGTGTGACACATGGCATTGCCTGCAGACTGGCCAGCAATTGTCACTCGATTAGGATCACCGTTGAATACTGAGATATTCTTCTTGATCCACTTCAAGACCTCCACCGCGTCGAGCATTCCTACCATCCCGGATGATCCAGAGGAAGAACTGGCGCTGAGTTCTGGATGGGCAAAATACCCAAAGATGGCTATATCCCGTTAGAAGAAATGCATCATGAACGATAATACGCTAGCAAGTGACTCACAAAGACGAAAAGATGGAACAACCACAATGATACCTTTCTGCGCAAGTCCAGTGCCGTCGAAGTTGGGATCTGCGCTACCGCCCTCCCGGAACCCTCCGCCGTGGTACCAGACGAACACAGGATATGGCTTCTCATGAGCATCACTTGGCTTCCAAATGTTGAGATACAGGCAATCCTCTGATTGGGGATGACCTGCCAATACATTGATGTATTTAGGATCTGGCGGGGCCTGTGGGCAGACCGGGCCTATTGTGTCGCACTGTCTAACATCCGTCCAGGGGATGATTGGTTGTGGCGGCTTGAAGCGGTTAATACCAGTAGGAGGCGCAGCATAAGGAACTCCTCTATACACTTCGATAGTGCTATCAAAAGTACTCTGTTTGCCTTGAATCTCGCCGCCTTCGACCTGCAAGATAGGAGATGCGGTCATATTCAGCAAACAATTGGTAAGGTGTCTGTCGCTTTCCAGGATACTAGCGATACTCAAACCCTTGGAAGGTATAGATCAACAGTACGAAAGACTTCAAGCGTGCAATTGATTGTATATAAGGTTTGAAGCTCAATGCCTAAAGATTATGTCCGAATGTAACTCCCCCGAGGCGAAAGCCGGCTCGGGCGTTAGTGCCACTTGCGGGTAGAACGCCCGAATTCTTGGTGCTAGGGCTTGCTCAATCTCCGAAGATCACATGGCCATCTCCCCCTATCTGACGCCGGCATGGCTATAAACTGTCGATGAAAGTCAGCGGGGTGAATAAGTTAGCCGAGGGTCGGCTCCTTGGATAGAGAGCCTTGTTTTCGTTGCACTTGGTTAGTGGACCTGACACCACACCTCCAACTCGCCTCGCCTCGCTTTGTCTCGCTTCGCCGCCTGCTGGGTCTCGGATATACAGCGATGAACGCACTTACAGCGAGTTTCAGTTTACCTGAACCCGGGGAGTATAATCCTTTCGTCGATATGACCATGCCCAACGCTCCGGGGGTTGCGCGGAAGCGAAATCGTGTCAAAACGGGTAAGAGCTTCAACTGTTTAGTACCAAGTGGACAAGAGCCACTGCATTACATAGCCGAAAGACTCCAGATTAGCTACCAGAGACTGATGGGTCACAGGCTGTCTGACATGTCGCGCGCGAAAGGTGAAGTGTGATGAAGTAAAACCGCTATGCAGTAACTGCGGAAGCCTCGACATAGAATGCAAGTGGGGGGAAGGATTAGGGTCGCCCCATCCAAGTATGTCTCATCCTCTCAGATAGTCCAATGGCATTCAGCTACGGGCCTTGCGTCCTGATTCTCTAGCTTGCTAAGAGGTTCTTCACAGCCAAAACTTCGAAGCAAAATCGTGATGAGGGGCATAGCGTTTCCTCATCGTCAGCAAGATCTGGTGCCAGGTCTCCTGCATGCTTTGCCTGTCGAAGTGCCCGGAGCAAATGCTCACAGTCTCGACCTTCTTGCTCGCGATGTGTAGCTTATGGACATGAGTGCAAATACCCTGAACCCAAAGCCAGACGATCACTTACCCCTTCCGCTCAGTCGTGGATGAACAAGTTCCACGGGGCAGATCAAGTGTCGAAAAGAGGATCTCAGGAAAATGAAGACCGTCAGCACGACAGCAGGCAAGAAGATCAAGTCGCGTTAGACTTCTCTTCACAATCAGCAAGGCAGGTGGGTGATGATCTAGGTATACATCAGCCTTTGACTTCAATTCGCGAAATACCCTCACACTCCCGCGACGTGCCTGTAGATCACTCCAATAAAAACCTTGTGCATCTCACACCGGGTCAATTACCAGTCCAAACTACGGTCCAATCGCCAAAAGCCGCTAATTTCCTTGACAATGAGCATCTCGCGCGAGACATATCCAATCAAAACAGTCTTCCAACTCAGGAACAGATTGAGACTTTAGCTGTTGCGTTTTTCCGGCACGTGCATATATACCGTGCAAATGCTTTTCTTCATCGCGAACGGGCACTCTCGGCGATTAGAGATGGAACAATGCCTGAAGGAATAGTATTTGCGCTTTGCGCAGTTGGAAACAGATTCAGCACGCCGCGCGAGTCCGATGATATTGCGAAATCATGGGTCATGGAGGCCAGTAGCCATGTGATGACCTCAAGCGAAATCTCAAGGGACAATATAACAGCTGCATTATTGCTGACCATATATATGCAGCAAAGTGGATTTTATGCGCAGTCACATTTGTGGGCATCTGTGGCAATGAACCAAGCGATCAGTCTGGGACTGCATCGGGAGGAGCCACAAGGAAGCTATTCGTTTGTGGAATGCGAACGGGATCGACGGCTGTTTTATGCATGCTATGCTATGAATCGATTCATTTCTAACGGCACACCTGAGACTATGCAGTGCCCTGCTTATCGAATCAAGCTACGATTGCCTTGTGATGGGTTTAATTGGAGGATGGATGTTGATGCTGAAACCCCATATGCGGGTTTGGAAATAGACGATTCTCACCTGCCCGCGTGGATGTACAAGAATGTTGGGGCTATGGGCTTCTGGGTACGTTTAGTTGGTGCACGAGTGATGATGAAAAAGTCTCTGCAAGCTATAATGGAAGCCCAGGCGACGGTCTCCTCATCAGCTGAAAAGGCCCTCTCGCCCGAAGACCCTTCAATCGTATCTGCGGTACCTGCCCCCTGGGATTTCAACTCTCCTTTCGCGGCATGTATGTCGAAGTTGGCATCTTTGAGAGAGTCACTTCCAGACAGACTAAAGCTTTCTCGGGACCTTCTCAGAAGGAGACCAGTATCAGCTACATTGGATCAGATTGTCATGTTCTACCTATGGTGGAATGAGTGTCATATCGAGCTATGTAGCATTGCTCTCCCGGGATATCCTCAATCCCTTAGCGAGGATGTTCTTGCAAATGCGCCGGATGGTTGGGTTGAAGAAATTCGTCAAAACTGTTTACGACATGCTGCTGCAATTACCGACATATTTGTTCTTCTAGAAAATGAACTCAAAACACCGTTGACAATATACGATCATACTGTTGCCCACGCGGTATATTTGTCAATGCGCTTACAACTTGAACTTGCGAATTTGGAAGATGGGGATAGTGCATCTCGAGAGAGGATGTCGGAGCGGTTTGAAATAATGCTCAAATCTGTTGAGAGGACCAGTGCTTATTTCCATCCTGTGCTACTCGTTGTCAGTACTCGGAATACCTGCATATCGATACTTTAACTGACGGGGCTTGTTCAATAGCTTAAGGAAATGCGCCGTATGCTTATTCGTCGTGGGGCATCAACAAGGGCACTTCATGATACAGTGTCGTTAGTTTTCTGCAACACGAACATACTAGATGGGCTTATAAGACTAATTTGGTCACAAAGACGATCCGAGACGCCGCCGCTACCCTGGTTCAAGCGACAGAAAGATCTCGACTCGGAAATGAGTGCTAGACAAGCCGCGAAAGTGGGTTTCACTTCCTTGATATCGGATTTGGACACGCCTGACAGGTTCTGGATATCTAGGATGCACAAAGCCTTGAGGCTGTCCTTTTGGAATTTCTCCCACGCTCGAACTCATATGACGCTCACTCTTGGATTCGCACTGATAATGATGACTTGCCATTTACTCATGTAAGAACCTCCATATAATTGCCTCTCTGTGTTTCTACGGGCTCTGCAAGCTAACCAATGGTACGTGATAGGGATCGGACTGGGAGACTATGTCAGCCCCTTGGATATCTGGGGGCTCTCATCATTCCACCGATATTTCTGGACTTGCAACGGCAGATTTAAGTGATTTAGGGATACTCGATCCTTGGAGAGGAATAAGACCAGAAGCCGGGGTAAGCTTTCTGAAGCTCTCATATTTCTATATCTAACCCGCCCGATTATCAGTTGCCTCGAATCGACCCTCTTCTTCCTTAACAGGGGCAAAAGGTCGAAATCAACTGGAACTATAAATGACTTTGTGATTAACGCATATCCTATCATATCTTCTTTCATATATAATATACTAAAGACTCCCCCAAATAGCGCAAGTCCAGCTTTTCTTCTGATCTCAAATGTCTACGTTCTTTATTGTCACTAAATTTTGATTGAAGCTAATTATTCCGTGCTGTAACTTCGTTGCATAACCATTGTATCATATCTCATTTCCGTTCAGATGCGATCCCCAGTTCATCATGAGACCAGATATCTTGGTACCGACCTGGTACATTCAAGAAAGTTGGAAGGAAACAGAAGACTCCGACGGGTTAGAAGCTGTGCCGAGACTCGGCAGAGTTCTGGGCCCCTCACCTCCCAACCAATGATAGTGACGGGAAGTAGGCGAATCTCGCCTGGGATTCCGGATCCAGCTGGGTGATGTGTTGGTCGCTTATCAAGTTCGATAAAAAGGTTGCTCAAATTACAACTAACGAACTAAATTGTATGTTTTGTCATTGACATTAATCTGTGATTATCTTGCCCGGGCTTCTCAATTATTCTTTTTGGTATTTGATAGACATAAATCGAAGTTATGGATGACAGTCGAGCTCGTATGTCCCCGGAATCAACAACTTCTACGGTCTCCGCGAGCGACATGATCAGTGTAGAAAACCAACCGAAGGTGGATGCGCCACGGAATGCTCCACGGGGAGATTCAGCCACATTGAACCCTGATGGCAATGAAGATTATGAAAAGAAAGCAACTGGCGAGCCCAAGCAAACCGATGTCGTCGAGGCCAAGAAAGATTCGAAAGGCAATCTGCAAGACCAAACAAATTTGTTACCGATGAAGCAACTGTTGGTCGTGTTTGCAGGTTTATCCGCAGCCATGTTCTGTGCCATGCTCAATCAGACCATGTTTGTCACATACAACACAATATGTGAGCTTGAAGATAGTTAGCTAATCGATAGTTTATTTAGCGTCGCGACCGCTCTTCCAGTTCTAGGCGCAGTATTCCACGATGCGAGTATTTCATCCTGGATTGGAACTGCATACTTGTTGACCTCAACCTCATGCCAACCACTGTACGGTAGACTTTCTGATATTTTCGGACGAAAGGCAAGTACTGCTCCGCCCTTGGGATGTCTCATCTCGAGAAGCTAATTTGAATGAGCAGATATGTCTATTGGTGTCTCTTCTTATCTTTCTTATTGGCAGTGTTCTGTCTGGTGTGTCGCAGGATATGATAATGCTTATCGTGTCACGTAAGTGCTGGGCCTTTCTATCTGGAATATAACCCTGACATTATATAGGCGCAATCGCTGGTATTGGCGGCGGTGGGATCCTCACAATTGTGAGCATTGTAGTCTCAGACGTTGTCTCGCTCAAGGAGAGAGGCAAATATCAAGGAATCACCGGAGTTGTGGTGGCTATTGGAAACGCCCTTGGTCCCATTATTGGGGGTTTGTTCACAGGTAGAGGCTCTACATGGAGATGGATTTTTGTAAGTCTTGACTGCAGGTCCAAGGTTTTCGTGAGGGTCAAAGCTAATGAAATGTACATAGTATATCAACATACCCCTAGCTGCGGTGACAATGGTGGTTGTGCTGTTCGCACTTCCTTTAAGGAAGGTCGAGGGAGATATGATGGAAAAGCTCAAGAGAATTGACGGTTGGGGCTGCTTCGTCAGTACCATCGCTTCCATTGCAGTTCTTCTTCCGATATCATGGTAAGAAATGTCAGTGACAATCTACGTATATGGTTTACTAAATAAAACCACAGGGCTGGCAATCGCTATGCGTGGACTTCGGCTGCTGTCCTCGCTCCACTGATCATTGGCGTCGTCTCCATCTTTCTGTTCGTATGGGTGGAGATGAAAGTCGCTAAGCTTCCACTGTAAGTGACGGAACATTTTTTATAATATTTGCCGACCGCTGACCCTTGTCATAGAATCCCCAGTGGGTTTCCTTGTTGTAACCATTGGGCGCGCGCTTGTTTATCTAATCTTGGAACTTCTGAATAGTGCATATGTTCAAAAACGCCCATGTGGCAGTTTGCATAGTCAACTCCTTTTTGACTGGCTTTATGACTTTCGTGAATCTATATTATGTGAGTCATCTCAAAGTCTGTACTTAACGGAGAGTCAAATCCTGACATTTCCCAGCTTCCTCAATTCTATCAGGTTGCTAGAGGCGAGTCGCCGCTACAGTCTGGCATTCTCATCTTGCCACTAGTCTTATCGCAGATCGCGACCTCTTTTACATCGGGATTCCTTGTCTCAAAGTGGTCCTGCTACCGGATTAACCTCCTCTTTGGATTTCTTCTCTGGACGATCGCATGCGGGCTGTTTACAACAGTCGGCCCAACGACATCTTCGGGGAAATTAGTTGGATATCAGATCCTAACCGGTCTTGGGAGTGGCCAAACTCTTCAAACCACCTTAGTAGCTCTTCAAGCTGCGGTACCTCGGAAAGAGATGGCCGTCATTACAGGTGCTCGAAACTTCCTAAGAATGATGGGCTCAACTCTTGCGGTAGCAGCAAGTGCATCGATTGTCAACAATATTGTCAAGTACGTTTTAGCCTGATGGTCAAAATAATTTTCACATTCCTTTAACAGACCAACCCTCCAGGACAAATTTGGAGAGCCGAAACTTCAGTCAGGCAGACATCACGGCGATCACATCTGATCCGACAAAGATAGACACAATGTCTATCACTTCGTCACAGAAGGAGCAAGCTCTTTCTGCATATGGTAAGTCAGGTTTTCGTCCCACGATTATCTGCTCTTCATCTGATGACGTATATGTCTACAGCTAAGGGTGTCTCTGTCACATATTATATCATGACTGCCCTTGCCGGGATTCAATTTTTTCTTTGCATCTTCTTCATCAAAGACTATTCATTACGGAGAGCCGATGATGAAAAGCAGAAGCAGGAAGCTAAAGATCGGTTGAAGGAACGCAAAGCAATGAAAAAGACGGCTGCTGGCAAGTTGAACGAAAAAGGAATTATGACTCCAGACAACGAGGCAAAATGGGAGGTACAGGAAAAGGTCTAGGATATTATTTGATTGACTAGTAGTCTATAATAGATCAAGGGCCTAGTATATATGAGTCTTTGGGCATTGGAAGTCGGCTGAGGCTCAAGTACAGTTCAATTGATAAATGGTTCGGCCGATCTACACATTGGTAGATCTGATGTGAATTTCAATAGGTACCCCTAGTATCTAGTATACTCTCTTTAAAGCATGTTCACTGCTAAACTCTCAGTATTAGTAAAATGAACTTGGTTAAGTTCTGTAAACCGCGCGTAGCTAACGTTAGCTGGAGCTGGCACGTGACATAGGTGCTATGCACATGCATAGCAGATGCCTGCGGAGAGATCGCGGAGGTTATCCCGATTAGGTTTAGCGCCGTCGTGCGCGAGTGTAGATAGTTCTAGTCGGAGAGGCCTTTCCTCTCTTCTCTTCTTTCCTCGGATTTGTTATCTCTACGATCCTGAGCCTATTCAATGAGATATCCTTTCTTCTGATTGCCTACCGTGACAAGTTCGCGGGATGGAGTTACAGCGGGGATTAGAGGACGAGATCGCTCGTAGGACACAAGAGGAGTGTAATTGTGACCAACAAAGAATCCTATTATTCGACTTTCAAGTTTGGGTTGACCAGATAACCTCGTCTCATTAGGCTAGAGACCTAGGCAAGTATTTAATCTTAACATTTTGAAGACTTTAATCAGAATCCATGGGAATTCCGCTTTCGAGTTTGCGCCCTTTTCTTGTCTGTGATTTAATGCATCACTAGTCCGGGGTTCAGCTCATGAGTAGAGTAAGCACGCACATATTATCCTTTTGTGGAATAATCTTTAAGTTGACCTCATTAATCCTCCACTCAAATCTCTACGACCTTAGTCCTCGCATCCCACCAGAACTTCATCCCGTCGTTATTCAGACCACCCAAGACATCCTCTGCGGTATGTGGCGCATTTGGAACAATTGCCTTAGTAAAAGGCACTTGCCATTTATCTAAAGTGGCCCACATATGCTCATGAGCTTCCCTTAATCTGACATCATCAGCTCCAATGAGAAGGCGGAGCTCTGGCTTGTCGCACTTTACTTGTGGCAAAATCTTCTCTAGCAGAGTCAACGCATGATTCGATGTGAAAAATTCTTGCGAGCCATTGTAGGTATCGTAGGTGATCTCAATGCCCTCGGTATTTAGAAGGGTACGGAAGGACCCTGCCAGCGAAGACAATGCGCCGCCAAAGACATCGGGATACTTCAGCCCCAGGTTGAAAGCACCATAGCTATTGGAAGTCAGACATGCGAAGTTGCTTCTCCTGTAACTTTATTTTGGCACTTACCCTCCAGCGGAATGGCCTTCCAGCCAACGGGCAGATGGATGCTTTATGGTTCGATAGCGTTCGTCGATTGCCGAGACAAGATCATTCCGCATAATATCGCCGAGACGACGGCTGCCATCATAGCTGTTGATAAATCGACCTTTGGGCAATGACTAACTTCTTGTTAATTTTTGTTGGACTGAAGGACGTCCTGGAACCAGGCCAATTGGGGAGTACACTCGAACGGAACATTGAGAAGATGAGAAATTTCTTCTCGCTTTTCTTACCTGAGGTGCAACGACGATCACCTTTGGCATCTTTCCTAACTCCATCTTTCGCGCGTAGAATTGAAGTGACCACATTGCGTGCCGAGAGCATGAGAAACCACCATGCAGCCAATACAAAACTGGATATCGCTCGCCATTGATAGCCTGGTCGTCATAACCGGGTGGCAGGACAACCAAATAGGAGCCCTGCTCACGAGGGCCGCGGGTTGGCTGGCTGTAGAGCGCATAGGTAACGTTGTCAGGCAGCGCCCAAACATCTGTGTCAATCCACATATGATTGTAGCAATCTAAGAGGCTCTTTGGCGGATGCCATCTTCCTGAGAGAAACGTCAGCCAATCCGAGCTCGTCTTCCCACAGCGAATAAGCCATATATTTCACAGCTATTTCAACATACCACCGTAAGGAGGGATAGGCGGATAAACTTCATCTCCAGTTTCGCTCGACATCTTGTGGGTTATCCTTATTTGTAATTTGGTTTGCTGATTCCAGTTGATGTTTAAGTTTTGATTATATTCATAAAGACTTTATAAACATATGAGCCATGATGATATTTAAGTTGTCTAGCAGTAGCTTCGGATGCGGGGATAACTTGACAGCCGACATTCGCCAGGGCCGATTTGCCTCCAGCCGAGCCTCGCCTAACCGCGGCGAAATATTCTCAGCGGGGAACTGACCCAAGGATACTTGCCTGCCCAAATTTTTTACTTTTTTTTCTTGTATTCATACAGAGTACTGCCGGGCTTATGCCTGGTTTGCTAGCAGGACACTATAGACTAGTCAGAGATACTAGATTATATACCAGTAGTAAATTTAGATCAAAATCTATACTCTTTACTCCGAAGTGAGTATGCAGAACCAGTGCCGGGACCCGGTCTCCAGCCCCTTTCCTCACAACTTTCTCCACCTCATACCCCATTAATGCGCTCGCAGCTTATCAGATAAAATAAATCAGACTAAACCTACCAGCTTATCATCCTAACTAATACTAATAGAAAGCAGAGATCACTACAATTCTAGTAACTAGTATTACATACTACTTATCAGGCACTATGAGTTTGTCTGCAAAGGATAATACTTCTCTAGGATACTTATTACCCTACCCCATGGGACCGGGAGGGCTGGAGCTGAATCCTTAGTGGTGAATTTTCTTAAGTATGGGCAGAATTCCTTTCTGTAGTAACCCACCACTCTAAATCCAGGCTATCTTCAGGACCCTAAATCCTCTACCTTCCCATTGTTGGATTAAGCTCAAATTTTCAGAAGTTTTAAATTCAATTTTTGCTCTATATATATTTTAATATCTAAGCTTAAAAATCACTAGAAAAGTCATAGGGCTTAATTGAAATTTGGCCAATTTCGGGTGGAGTGTAACTAGAGGGATCTACACTTTCCCTATTTTCCTCTTAAATCTACTTAGTACAATCTTATTATTATTATTATTATCCTCTAAACTATTATAATTAGAGTCAAAAGATTAGTAGTATAGTTGATTTGAAGAAAAAATACTCTAATAATCCATTCTAGTTACTTTATTAAATTCTCTTTACTATTTTAAATTAAATTTAATCTAAATAGAGTCTTTAATACCCCACTATCCTGAAATATATTTCCAATTTCTTTCAGAAATTAGTATTCTAGTTTGCTAATACTGTCAAATTAATATATAACTTTCAGAAATTATTATCTATTTATGGATTCCAATCCATAATCTCTCTAAAGCCCTAATTGAGCAAATTCAATAATAGATTTATAAAGTTTGGCTTCAGATCTCCAGCTACTTTAACTTAGAATTAATTTAGTACTCTCTTCAATTTCTACTAGAAAAACTATAAACCTATACAAATAGATATTAATATAATAGCTTTAATTGCTACTATATTTGTTATATACTCCATAAAATCAAAAGATATCTACAAAATAGCTATAGTTCTAATTTCTAATTTATATCCAATATTATCTATCAATACTTATTTAGAAGTAGTCAGAGCTCCTATTTCTTTACTATCTCTAATAACCCTCTAACTAGAAATAGTCCTAATACTTTCTAACTAACTAGCTCACCAATTGATTAGCTATTTATATCAATAACCAACCAGGCCCAGGAATCAACTATATCCACTTTCTCCCCAATCAATCCAGTCTGAGTCAATAAGACCAATTTATAATTTTAATAGATCTAATGGACTGACTACTTAACTAGATAGGTCCCCAGTTATCTAACCAACCTAACTGAGCTTCCACTAGTAGACAATAAGAAGCCTATAGTAGTAATCTACTAGATTATAGTATCAATAGTTTGGATTACCCAGAATATTACCTAATACTATAGTCAACTAGTTCAAATAGTAGTTATCTAGATAAAGCTTACTGAGCTGTCTAAGATACTTTTTTAGACCTATATAGACCCAAAATAGATCCAATAATACATTCTACTCTAGTAGCAAATCCTATACTTCTTTACTTATACTCAACAGACCCTAGAGCCCAAGAGTCCAGTCTACTAGTTTAACTAACAATAACAATAGACTTGGGAAATCCTATAGTAATTAGCTAGTCTTATAGTTAATACTAGAAATAGTAACAATAAGTAATTTGGATTAGCTACCTAAGACTCTAGCTTTTACTTTTGGCCAATTAAGGCAACCTATTTGGACTTCTGCCTAGAGCTACTCAATTAGTAGAGCTATATTGATAAATATAAGTATATTCTAGTCTATATACTAGTAATCCTGAGCTAGTTATCTACTAACTAATAGACTTCTAACTCCTACTCCTCAATCCTATTCTAAGTCCTGAAATTAGCCTAGTTTATAATCTTGAACTAGGCTCTTTAGCTAGATCTCTATATAGAGTAAATTATCTACTACTTCTAATAAAAAGTTAGAAAGCTTATAAATCTAAATAATAATAGTCTTCTGGATAGCTTGGATTTTGACCTTTTGGCTATTAATAAGAACTATAAGACCCAGATAAAAATCTTCTTCCCAATCCCTAGCAGCCCTCCCAGCCCTAATAGCTCTCTCTAAATCTCACCTCCTTTCCTCCAATTCTAGCCTCAATCTAAGTTAACCTTTACTAAATAAATATAGTAGATAGTAATAGCCTTTATAGTTTAGAATATAAATAGCCTAGTATAGTAGATTCTAAATCTCTAAATATATAGGATATGAGTAAGTTTCTTATTAATAGAAACTAGCTATATCAGCTAGATTAGGTCTAACCAGCTATTCTATCAAAATCTGAGCTTTATAGTAAATAATCTCTAAGTCTAGATCCATAGACTAGCTAGTAGACTTAACTAGTAACTGACTAAAGAGCTTCTCTTAATCAATAACTCTGGAGCTCTTCTAATTATTCCCTAGATATTCCTAGTTGATAACACAATCAAGAGTATTTCAGATTGGAGTTTCCTCTATAATATACAGATAGCATAGCTAGTTGACAGAGTCTACTAACTACAAGACCAACTATAGACTAAACCACAATTCCAGTACTAGTTTCTCAGTCTCTATAAGCTATAGTTCCATATAGATAGTATCAAGCACTACCTCACCCAACTAACTATATTCCAAAAGTAACTTAATATCCTTATCTATCTCTATATTAGATAGTTAGTCTAGACTCCCAAGTTATTATCAATCTAGTACTAGAATATAGAAATAGCTTACTATAATATCTTTATTAAGAATAGTTAGATCTATCTAGTAAGCTAGTATTATAAGAACTTCTATATCCAAAATAATATTAAGCTAATCTATTAGTACCTACTCTAGAGTATAGAATCCCTTCTTATTCGATATCTTTAGCTAGTCCTTCTATTTACCCAGTAGCTTGAAGTAGTTTAATCTACTACTAGCTCAGCTCTATTTCCCAGTAAGACTACCCTACTCTAGAGCCTGGATCTAGAGATATACCAGCTGTAGACCCCAGAGTAATTCTGAGATATCCTAAAGTACAAGTCCTAGCTTACTCTAGCTAGCTAGTCCTTAGACATTACTATATGGTGTAATATTGCAATAGTCCTAAATTAATATTTCCTCCAGAGTACTAGCACCTTCCTCCAGAATCTCTAGAATTCCTCTCTACTGGGCTAGACCAACAACAATCTAGATACCAATAATATTACTGATCTCTAGGTTGGGTACTCATTCTATATTACTGGGCTAATCTATAACTATAAGATTAGTAAGGCCTTAGGCTTTCTAGTGTACTAGTAGATAAAGTTCCAGGAGGTCAGTATAGACTAGTACTAGTTTTTAAGCTTTACTAAGTCTACTAACCCTATAGTCTCCAATTCCCATAAGTAGAAGCCTAGATCCTGACAGGAGATCCAGAAAACTTAACAGCTCTAGCAGTAGTAGGCCCTCTCATAGACCAATTTAGATAAGCTATTCTAGAGCTTCTTTGGGAATCCAGAGGCCCAGTTTTAGGGGATCTAGTAACTGGCTCTAGAGGCTATCTAGTAGAGCCTCAGTCCTGTTATTATGGTTATACCTGTCAGAGGTAATAAGAACCTGCTTTTTATATTACTAGCTTTCCAAACTACCAAGATAATTATAGTAGTTATACTCTTCATTACCCTCTATTATAATCTACAGGTTCAGTATACTAGCCTGAAAATATTATACCTAGAGTAGTCTAGCTAGGCCCTACTAGATAGTATTTCTATTATTCTAGTTACTCCAGAGATAGCCCTGAGCCCCAATTTCTGGATTTTCCTCTACCAGTTAATCTAGCTTTACTAGTTAGACTATATTATAATTAATAAGTATTACCTGCTTCTCAACTCTAACCTGTATTTCCAGCCAAAAACTATAATACTAGGGTACCTCCAGAATATCAATATACCTATAATCTTTCTAACCATAACCCTCCCCTTCTTTCTTAAACTGTAATTCTAAAAGTATATCCAATACCCCTGGAACTAGGCCTATATATACCAAGCATCTACCACCTAGCCCAATATTACCTACTATATAGTTTACCCCAACCTAACTAGTCCTGACTAGTTCTACCAGCCTAAGATTACTAGCCTTATCTGCAATTACTACTACCACTCCCCCCCAAGCTATACAATTGTATATACCTCTATATACAAGTAAATAGTCCAGCTTACTAAGCAGCTTTGATATAAGGCCTACTACACTGGTCAAATCAACCAAGCCCAGATTCTCAAATAGTTCTGCCAGATGGAGACCAATACAATCGTGACTATAAGCACCCTGAGAATAGAGCTTAACCTCCTCAATGTCTAGATAGTAATCTATATTGGATAGCTATTTAGTCTTCTTGACTACACCCAGAAGACCAGCCAGGCTGAGCAGAATAGCCTTCCCAGTACCACCATCCTAATCCAGCCCCAGAAGCTAACTACCCCCCCAATATAGACCTAGTCTTATACTAGATAATCTCTAACCCCCGAGTCTAAGTATAAGATAATTCAGTTATAGCTTAACCTAAAGATCTAGATTTACTGCTGTTCCATCCTGACCCAGTATCTCAATAGTAAAGACCAAGGCTCCTATCAGTCTACTATTAGAGAGCCTGGGGCTACTGAGGCTATCTATAATATCTATAACCCCAGCTAGCTCTATGAGCTCTAGCCTGAGTTATCGGTATTTCTAGTAGCTACTTTTACAGTTCTAGAAACTAGCTCACCAGATACCCTTTCTCCAGTCTACTCCCCAGTATCTCTAATCTTAATCCTAGTTAGTTCTCCTTCTACCCTACCTCTCTTACCTCTTCTCTCTTCTATATTAAACCCAATAGATCTAATAGACCTCTCTACTAACCTCTCTCTAATATTCTCATATATTCCCCTCCCCCCACCCCCAGGTTCTAATTTAGATAGCTCCCAGTCTACCTATAGTTTCCAGACCCAGATTTCCTATCCCCTAATAGATTACTCCCCTACCTACCAATAGTCCTCTACCACCCCAGTTGCCCCCTCCCCAAACCCTATTCCCTCAGTTCTTACCAAGCCTACCCCCAACCATCTCCCCCTTTACAGAATACCAGTTTCACCAATAGAATATCCAATACTAGATCCAAACTATTTGGATTTTCACAGACTAATAGAACAGGTATTAGAAACTCTAGAAGCTAAAAGTTAAGATAGAGACTTAGTTGGCTTACTATTGGATCTATATAGTTAAGAATTAATCCCAGAATAATCACTTATTAGACCAGTATACCAACCTAGCCAGTCAGCGAATACAGAAGCTAGACCAGACCCTATAGAAACCTCTGAATTTTATATATAGAAGCTACTGTTTTCAGTACAAACTTCCCCAGCACTTTTGCCAGGAGAGCTTTACCCAGACCCCCTATGTCTATTCCTATATCTTATTTTTTACCTAGCTTACTATACTCTATAGTAACTTAATAGATCCCTATATCAACCAGTCCTATTAGAAGATATAAATATTCTGGACTTAGATCCTCCTCTTCCCCATTGACAATTTATAGGCCCTTCTTACCTTCCTAAGCCAGCTAGCTCTGATAATAGTATAATAGATACAATTAGTATAAGCCTTCCTCTATATCCATCAACTCCTCCAACTCTACCCCATGGGACCGGGAGGATTGGGGGTGAATCCTCAGCAGTAAATTTTCTTAAGTATAAGCAGAATTCATCCCGTAGAAGACCCACCACCCTGAATCCAGGCCAACTTCAGGATTCCGAATCCTCTACCTTTCTATAGTTGGATTAAGCTCAAATTTTCAGAAGTTTTAAATTCAATTTTTGCCCCGTCTGCATTTTAATATCTAAGCTTGAAAATCTCTAGAAAGGTTGTAGGGTTTAATTGAAATTTGGCGAATTTTGAGCGGAGTGCGACCGGAGGGTCCCATACTTTCTCTATTTTCCTCCAAAATCTGCTCAGCACAATTACATTATTATTATTATTATCTTCTAAATCATTACAATCAGAGTCAAAAGGTTAGTAGTATAGTCAATTTGGAGAAAAAACACTCTAATAATCCATTCTAGTTAAATTTATTAAATCCTCTTTACTATTTTGAATTAAATTTAATCCAAATGGAGCCTCTGACACCCCACTATTCTGAAATATATTTCCAATTCCTCTTAGAGCTTGGGGTTCTGGTTTGTTGACACTGTTAAATTGGCATATGACTTTTAGAAATTACTTCCTATCTACGGACTCTAGTCCACTATCTCTCTAAAGCCCTGATTGAGCAGATTCAGTAGCAGGTTTATAAAGTTTGGTCTCAGATCTCTAGTTGCTTTGACTTAGAGTTAATTTAGTACCCTCTATAATTTCTATTAGAAGGGCTCTAAATCTATACTGATGGATATTAATGTAGTAGTTCTAATTGCTACTATGTCTGTTATATACTCTATGGAATTAAAAGGTATCTACAAATTAGTCATGGTCTCAATAGCCAATTTATCTCTAATATTACCTACTAGTGCTTATTTAAGGGTAGCTAGGGCTTCCATTTCTTTGCTATTTCTAATAATTCTCCAACTAAAGCCAGCCCCAATACTTCCTAGCCCATCAGCTTGCCAGTTGATTAACTAGCTGGCTTGCCCATTGACCAATTATTTATATTAGTAACTAACTAAGTCTAGCAACCAACTATATCAGCCTCTTTCCCAATTAATTCAATCTGGGTTAATAAGGTTAATTTATAGCTTTGGTGAATCTAGTAGACTGACTATCTAGCTAGATAGATCCCTAGTTATCTGACCAATCTGACTGAGCTTCTATTAGTAGATAGTAAGGAGCCTATAGTAGTAATCTACTAGGTTATAGTATTGATAGCCCAGATCACTCAGAATATTGCCCAATACTGCGGTTAACTAGTCTAGATAGCGGTTGTCTGGATAGAGCTTGCTAAGCTATTTAAGACACTTCTTCAGGCCTATATAGATCTAGAGTAGATCTAGCAGTATATCCTGCTCTAGTAGCAGATTTTATACTTCTTTGCCTATATCTAACAGGCTCTAGAGCCTGAGAGCTTAGTCTACCAGTTTAACCAGCAGCAGTAGCAGGTCTAGAAAATCCTATAGTGGCTGGCTAGTCTTGTAGTTGATACTAGAGACAGTAACAATAAGTAATCTAGGTTGGCTATTCGGAGCTCTGACTTCTACTTTTGGCTGATTGAGGCAGTCTATTTAGACTTCTGTCTAGAGCTACTTAATTAGTGGAGCTGTGTTAATAAATATAAGTATGCTCTGGTCTATGTACTGATAGTTCTAGGCTAGTTGCTTACTGGCTGGTAGACTCTCGATTTCTACTTCCCAATTCTATTTTGAATTCTAAAGTTGGTCTAGTTTATAATTCTAGACTAGGTTCTTTGACTAGACTTCTATACAGAGTAGATTGTCTGCTACTTTTAGTGGGGAGTTAGGGAGCTTATAGACCTAAACAACAATAATTCTCTAGATAGTCTGGATTTTGACCTTTTAGCTATTGATAAGAGCTATAAGACCCAAATAGAAATCTCCTTTCTAATCTCTAGTAGCTTCTCTAGTTCTAGTAGCTCTCTCTAGATCTTATCCTCCTCTCTCTAGTTCTAGCCTTAGTCTAAGCTAATCTTTATTAAGTGGATATAGTAGATAGTAGTAGCCTTTATGGTCTAGAATATAAATAGCCTAGTATAGTAGATTCTGGATTTTTAGACATATAGGATATAGGTGAGCTTCTTATTAATAGAAACCAACTATATTAGCTGGATTGGGTCTAACTGGTTACTTTACTAAAATCTAAGCTTTATAGTAGACAATCTCTGGGCCTGGATCTATAAGCTGGCTAGTAGGCTTGACTAATAGCTGATTAGAGAGCTTCTTCTAGTCAATAATCCTAGGGCTCTTCTAACTGTTCTCTGGGTATCTCTAGTTAATAATACAATTGAGAGTACCCTGGGTTGGAGCTTTCTTTATAATATGTAGATAGTGTGGCCAGTCGATAGAGCCTACTGGCTACAGGATTGGCTATGAGCCAAACTATAGTTCCAGTGCTAGTTTCTTAGTCTCTATAAGCTATAGTTCTACATAGGTGGTATTAAGTACTATCTTACCTAGCTGGCTATATTCCGGGAGTGACTTAGTATTCTTATCTATCTCTGTATTGGATAGCTAGCTTGGGCTCCTGAGCTACTGTTAATTTGGTATCAGAATACAGAGATAGCCTACTATAATGTCTTTATTAAGAATAGCTAGGTCTACCTAGTAAGCTAGTATTATAAAAACTTCTATATCCAAAATAACATTAAGCTGATCCACTAGTATCTACCCCAGAATATAGAGTCTCTTCTTATCCAGTATTTTTAGCTAGTTATTCTATTTATTCAGTAGCTTAAAGTAGCCCAATCTACTACCAGCTTAACCCTACCTCCCAGTAAGATTACTCTACTCTGGAGCCCAAATCCAGGGACACACCAGTCATAGACCTCAGAGCAGTTCCAAGATATTCTGAAGTATAAGTCCTAGCTCATTCTGGCTGGCCAGCCTCTGGGTATTACTGCATAGTACAATATTGTAATAGCTCTAAGCCAATACTTCCTTCAGAATACTAGTATCTTTTCCCAGAATCTCTAAGATTCCCTCTTGTTGGACTAGGCTGATGACAATCTAGACACTAATAATATTACTGATCTCTAGACTGGGTACTTATCCCACATTACTAGGCTAGTTTACAGCTGCGAGATTGGTGAGGCTCTAGATTTCCTAGTATACTAGTAGATGAAGTTTTGGGAGATTAGCACAGACTAGTACTAGTTCCTAGGCTTTACTAAGTCTACTAACTCTATAGTCTCTAATTTCTATAAGTGGAAGCCTAGGCTTTGGTAGGAGGTTCAAGAAGCCCAACAGCTCTAACAATAGTAGGCTCTCTTATAGGCTAATCTAGATAAGCTACTCCAGGGCTTCTTTGGGAGCTCAGAGGCCCAGTTCTAAGGGGTTTAGTGGCTAGTTCTAGAGGCTATCTAGTAGGACCTCAGTTCTATTATTATAGTTATACCCATTGGGAATAGCAAGAGCCTACTTTTTATATTACTAGCCTTCTGGACTACCAGAATAATTGTGATAATTATATCTCTTGTTACTCTCTGCTATAATCTATAGATCTAGTATATCAGCCTGGGGATATTGTGCCTGGAGTAGTCTAGCTAAGCCCCACTGAATAGTGCTTCTATCGTCCTAGTTACCCCAGAGATAGCTCTGAGTTCCAATTTCTAAACCTTTCTTCACTAGTTAATCTAGCTTTACTAGCTGGACTATATCATGATTAATAAATATCATTTGCTCCTCAACTCCGACCTATATTTCCAGCTAGAAACCATAATACTGGGACACCTCCAGAATATCAATATGCCTATAATCTTCCTAACTGCAACTCTTCTCTCCTCCCTTGAGTTGTAGTTCTAGAAATGTATTCAATACCCCTAGGACTAGGCCTATATATATTAGATATCTACCGCCTGGTCCAATATTACCTACCATACAGTTTACTCTAATCTAACTAGTCTTAACTGGCTCTACTAGCCCAAGATCACTAGCCTTATCCGCAATTGCTACTACTGCTCCCCCCCAGGCTACACAATTATATATATTTCTACATATAAGTAGATAGTCTAGCTTACTGAGCAGTTCTAGTATAAGGTCTACTATACTAGTCAAATTGACTGGGCTCAGATCCTTAAGCAGTTCTACTAGATGAAGACTAATATAATTATAACTATAAGTACTCTAGGAATAAGGCTTAACCTCCCCAATATCCAGATAGTAATCTATATTAGATAGCTATTTAGCCTTCTTAACTATACCCAGGAGACCAGCTGGGCTAGATAGAACAGCCTTCTCAGTACTACTATCCTAATCTAGTCCCAGAAGCTAACTATTCTCTCAGTATAGATCTGGCCTTATACTAAATAGCTTCCAATTCCCGAGCCTGAGTATGAGATAGTCCAGTTATAGCTTGATCTGGAAGCCTAGATCTGCTACTATTCCATTCTGGCCTAGTATCTCAATAGTAAAGACTAGGACTCCTATCAGTCTACTATTAGAGAGCCTAGAACTACTGAGGCTGCCTATAATATCTGTGACTCTAGCTAGTCCTACAAGCCCCAGCCTAAGTTATCGGTATTTCTGGTGGCTATTCCTATAGTTCTAGAGACTAGCTTACTAGATACTCTTCTTCCAGCCTACTTCCCAGTATTCCCAGTCTTAATCCCAACTGGTTCTTTTTCTACTCTGCCTCTCTTATCTTTTCTCTCTTCTATATTAGACTCAATAGATCCAATAGACCTCTCTACCAACTTCTTTCCAACTACCAATCTCCCCCCAACATTCTTATATATCTCTCTCCCCCCACTCCTAGATTCTAGTCTAGATAGCTCCTAGTCTACCTATAGTTTCTAAATCCAGGCCTCCTATCCCCCAATAGATTATTCTTCTACCTACCAATAGTCCTCTACCACCCCAGCTATCTCTCCCCAAACCCTACTTCCCCAGTCCTTACCAAGCCTACCCCTAGCTATTTTTCTCTTTACAAAATACTAGTTTCATTAGTAAAATATCTAGTACTAGGCCCAAACTACCCAGATCTTTATAGATTGGCAGGATAGGCATCAGGAGCTCTGGAAGCTAGAAGTTAAGATAGAAACTTGGTTGGCTTGCTGTTAGATCTGTACAGTTAAGAACTAGCTCTAGAATAATTACTTACTAGACTAGTATACTAATCTAGCCAGCTAGTAGATACAGGAGCTAGATCAGACTCTATAGGGACCTCTAAATTTTGCATATAGAAGCTACTGTTTTTAGTGTGGGCTTCTCTAGTGTCTTTATTAAGGGAGCTTTATCTAGACCCTCTGTGTCTATTTCTATATCTTATTTCCTACCTGGCTTGCTATACTTTATAGTAACTTAATAGATCCCTATATCAATTAGTTCTGTTAGGAGGTATGAATATTCTGGGTCCAGACCCTCTCCTTCCCTATTGACAATTTATAAGTCCTTCTTACCTTTCTGGGCTAGCTAGTCTCAATAACAGTATAGCAGATGCAATTAGTATAGACCTTTCTTTATGCCTATCAACTCCTTCAATCTCTTAGCTACTAGAATAGCCTCAATACTACAATACAATAATTAATAATTTTATTTCCTTCCTATAAGCCCAATATCTAATAGCTAATAAGATCTAGATATTTTGTAATTAATATAGCTATATCTATACTAACTATAGTAGAAGATATATTAGGTAGTTCTCTCTAGACTTTCTAGATAAATCTCTTAAGTCTTAACGGATAGCTGTTAATAAGCTTATTACACAGCTGTTAACAGGCTTCCTACCCAGTTTTATAGTTAACTAGCTGCCAATAGGCCAATCAACTGCTAACTGGCCAATTGACTGTCAACTGGCTAACTAACTGCCAACTGGCTAACCAACTGTCAACTAACTAACTGACTACTAACTAGCCAACTAACTGCCAACTGGCCAACCGACTGCCAACTGGCCAACTAGCTGCCAACTAACTAACTAACTACTAATTAGTTAATTTACTACTAACTAGTCAATATCTGCCAACTAGTTAACCAACTATCAACTAGTGAATTTACTACCAACTGGTTAATATCTGTCAACTAGTCAACTAACTACTAACTGGTTAACCAATTGCTAACTGGTTAACCAACTACTAACAAGTCAACCGGCTGCCAACTGGCCAACCGGCTGTCAACTGGCCAACCAGCTGCCAACTAGCCAACCAGCTGCCAACTAGTCAACCAGCTGCCAACTAGTGAGTTCCAGAGGGGGAATAGGAGTATACTACACAGGTCTTAACGGACTTATCAGGCAGTTCTTAACAGACTTACCAGATAGGTCTCAATGGACTTACCGCACAGTTCTTAATAGACTTACCGGGCAGTTCTTAACAGGCTTACCAGACAAGTCTCAACGGACTTACCACACAGCTCTTAACAGGCCTACTGGGCAGGTCTTAACAGCCTTACCAGACAGCTCTTAACAGGCCTACTGAACAGGTCTTAACAGGCCTTCCATATCATATGTATATATATATATATCTATCTATCTATCTATAACAACCATAATAGTATATCTATACTAACTATAGTAGAAGGTATATTAAGTAGTTCTTACTAGGCTTACTGGGTAGCTCTCAATAGGCTTACTAGATAGCTCCCAATAAACTTACTGAGCAGCTCCCAATAGGCTTACTAGATAGGTCTTACTAAGCTTACTGGATAGCTCTTACTAAACTTACTAGATAGCTCTTAATAGGCTTACTAGATAGATCTTAATAGGCTTACTAGGAAACTCTTATTAGACTTACTAAGCAAGTCTTACTAGGCTTACTGGGTAGCTTTTACCAAACTTACTGAATAGCTCTTAATAGGCTTACTAGATAGGTCTTAATAGGCTTACTAGGAAACTCTTATTAGACTTACTAAGTAAGTCTTATTAGGCTTACTGAATAAGTCTTACTAAGCTTACTAGACAACTCTTAATAGGCTTATTAAATAGGTCTTAATAGGCTTAATAGGCAGCTCTCAATGGGCTTACTGAGTAAGTCTTAATAGGCTTACTAGGCAGGTCTTAATAGACTTACTATGAAGCTTTCCATAGGCTTATTATTTAGTTTTCTGATCAACTAGCTATTAACTGGTTAAGTGGCTATTAACTAGTTAATATTTATCAACTAGTTCACTAGCTGTCAATTGATTAATTTACTGCTAACTAGTTAATTTACTACCAACTAGTTAATTCCCACCAACTAGTTAATACCCACTCACTAGTCAACCAACTGTCAACTGGTCAATTTACTACCAACTAGTCAATATCTGCCAACTAGTTAACTAACTGCCAACTGGTCAACCAACTACCAACTAGTAAATTTACTACCAACTAGTTAATACCTGTCAACTGGTCAACTAACTACCAACTAGTTAACCAACTACCAACTGGTCAATTTGTCAACTAACTGCCAACTAGTCAATTTGCTACCAACTGATCAATACCTGCCAACTGGTTAACCAACTGCCAACTGGTCAATTTGTTAACTAACTACCAACTGGTCAACCAACTACTAACTAGTCAACCAACTGCCAACTGGTCAACAGGCTGCTAACTAGTTAACTAACTGTCAACTAGTCAATTTACCACCAACTGGTCAACTAACTGCCAACTGGTTAACCAACTGTTAACTGGTCAACAGGCTGCTAACTGGTTAACCAACTGTCAACTGGTCAATTTACCACCAACTGATCAACCAACTGCCAACTGGTTAACTAACTATCAACTGATCAATTTACCACCAACTGGTCAACCAACTGCCAACTAGTCAACCGGCTACCAACTGGTCAACCAACTATCAACTGGTGAATTTACTACCAACTGGTCAATACCTACCAACTGGTCAACCAACTGCCAACAAGTCAACCGGCTGCCAACTGGCCAACCAACTGCCAATTAGTTAATTTACTACCAACTGGTCAATATCTGCCAACTAGTTAACCAACTATCAACTGGTGAATTTACTACCAACTGGTCAATTTACCACCAACTGGTCAACCAACTGCCAACTAGTCAACCAGCTGCCAACTGGTCAATAGGCTACTAACTAGTTAACCAACTGTCAACTGGTCAATTTACCACCAACTGATCAACCAACTGCCAACTAGTTAACTAACTATCAACTAATCAATTTACCACCAACTAGTCAACCAACTGCCAACTAGTCAACCAGCTACCAACTGGTCAACCAACTATCAACTGGTGAATTTACTACCAACTGGTCAATACCTACCAACTAGTCAACCAACTACCAACTAGTCAACCAACTGCCAACTGGTCAACCGGCTGCCAACTAGTCAACCGGCTGCCAACTGGTCAACCAACTACCAACTGGTCAAACGGCTGCCAACTGGTGAGTTCCGGGGGGGGGGGGGTGTAGGAGTGTACCGCGCAGCTCTTAACAGACCTCCTGGGCAGTTCTTAATAGACCTACCGGGCAACTCTCAACGGGCCTACTGGGCAGTTCTTAATAGACTTACTGGGCAGGTCTCAACGGCCTTACCAGGCAGCTCTTAACAGGTCTTCCATCTAATATATATATATATATATATATGTATATATATATTTCCACACTAACTGTAGCAGAAGGTATATCGGATAGTTCTCACCAGGCTTGCAAGGCAGCTCTCTTAAGCCTTACCATACAGGTCCCAATAGGCCTACTGGACAGGTCTTAACAGGCTTACTGTACAAGTCTTAACGGCTCAATGGACCTACTGAAAAGTTCTTAATGGGCTTACTGGGCAGTTCTTAACAGGCTTACCAGGCAGGTCCCAACGGACTTACCAGACAGTTCTTAACGGACCTACTGAGCAGTTCTTAACGGTCCTACTGAACAGCTCTTAACGGGCTTACTACACAGTTTTATGATTAACTAGTAGCCAACTAGTCAACCAACTGCCAACTGGTTAATACCCGCCAACTACTCAACACTTGCCAACTGGTCAACTGGCTGCCAACTAGTGAGTTCCAGGTGGGCGTAGGAGTGCACCACACAGGTCTTAACAGGCCTACTAAGCAGTTCTTAACAGGCTTACCGGGCAGCTCCTAACAGACCTACCAAGTAGGTCTCAATGGGCCTACTGGGCAAGTCTTAACAGACTTACTGGGCAGTTTACAGACCTACCAGGCAGTTTTTAATGGACCCACCGGACAGTTCTTAATAGGCTTATCGAGCAGGTCTCAACAGGCTTACTGGGCCAGTCTTAAAAGGCTTACTGGGCAGTTTTTAACAGGCCTACTGGGTAGCTCTTAATAGGCCTTCCATATAATATATATATATATATCTATATATCTATCTATCCACACTAACTATAGCAATATATTAAGTAATTCTCACTAGCTATACTGAGCAACTCCTAATAAGCTTACTGAGTAGTTTTTAATAGGCTTACCAGATAGCTCTTACCAGACTTACTAGATAGATCTTAACAGGCTTACCGGGCAGTTTTCTTGTAAATATACTACCAACTAGTAAAATACCTTATAGAGAAATAGACTATTTAGAGACTAGGAGACATGGCTATTAAGAGACTGGGAGATATAACTAGTAAGAGCTGTCTTTGATTTAGGTCTAATTTAGGAATTATATTCAGTCTTTACTTATTATTCCCCGAAAACAATAACCATTTGTGCTGGGACGGCCGAATCTGGCGCCATTTGACGCCGAAAATGGCGGTCTCGGCACCAGCCCTTCACACACGCACCCGTCTAGCCACCGCCACGCACTTTTCCCCCGTCCCCTGTAACGGTCGGCGTCACGCCGACCCCCCTTGGCGTACCGTTCGCTCTTGCTCCCCTGCCCCCCTGGTGCCTGGACACACGAGATCTGCTGGATTCCATACGCTTCTGCTCACTTTCGGACTGGCAGTCTTCCCCCCGCAACCCACCGCGGCGCTCCCCTGTCCTCTGCGGCGCCAAAAATGGCCACAATCGATTCTAGCTTTCGCTGGCCTTTAAAAGCGCCAACTGCTCTCGCCCTGGTCGCTGTCCTCGCTATCTTCCTTTGCTACACAGGTGACCACGCCATCCCTCACGTTTCTTGCTTATGACGTTTATCCGCCTATCCAACGACCCGCCCTCGCAGTCCTAATCGATCGTCCTCGTCGTTCGACGTATACAGCCTCCCTATCGACTCACGGAACCGAGCTTGTCTTCGACGAGGTCTGGCTTGGAAATGTCTGACAAGTCGATGGACGATGAAAGCGACACCTCCGGGACGTCTTTCCGGCCAGACTACGACAGCGAAGAATCAGATGACGGCCAAGTCCACGGCTCGACAGCTCACACATCACCGGAACCCCCTCCGCTTCCTGATCGCCCCGAGGAGTCTTCATGTGGCCCCAGACCCTCGGTGCGGGTGCGTGTCGGTCCCGATATGTTACCTGACTTCAGCGACGACCCCGACGATGACACGGATGAGGACATCGCAAATGTTCCTCTGGATTACGGACGTTCCGACCGAACCGTGGTCCGTCGAGTTCGGATCGAGCAACGCTGGCATAAGTAAGCGGACGCTCTCAGACTTGTATCTCGCCAGTTGCTAACATGACCAGGTACTGCGGAGTAAAGGCTGGAAGCTCTGGTGCGAATTCAAAATGGAGCGATGCGGAGGAGGCTCTTCGTCAAGTCACCTCCAACGATGTCCATCGATTTCTCAACTACTGCATGAAACTCAAGTACGGTGTAGATGGCAGACATCTGAAAGGCACAACTAAAGCGAGCGCTCTGAAAGCAGAGTGGAAAGGTTTTCAAGGCTACTATTGGAGAATCGCCCGCGTTAAGCTCAGCGCCGAGAACAGAGAAGAGATTAATGCCGTCAGTTGTCCGTCCCCGTTCAACGCAGGGAGCGCTAATAGAAATTCCAGGGGATTCGGAAATTGATCGACAAGTTCGACCTAGATGACCAAGAGCGAGGCAAAGAACCAGTCTACGTCCAAGACTTGACCGAGTTGAATGAGACCATTCTCCGAACACAAGAAAGGCGATTCAATTTCGGATACGAGCGTATCCAGATGTGTCTTTTCAGCATGATTGGCATATTCACGGTGAATCGACTGAGTGCTCTTCTGTCCTTACAATTCAAGCATCTCCAGTTCTCTGTACAAAAGGATCCTCAGGGTGGCCCTCCCGTGCTTCTGGCGGAGGTCAGGTCAGAGCATACGAAGCAATTCTTCGGGTCTGAAGCTATGTGAGTACCTCCTATTCCTTGGAACTAAAGGGCCTGATGATTGATCTTTCTAAGTAACACTTTTCCGTTCCCCGAAATCATTGACGACCCGTCGCTTATCTTCAGCCCTCACGTTTTCATCTTTGGTATACTTTTCTGGCTGCAGGCTTTTGAATCCCCAGCCCTTTCCTCCATGGAAAAACTCCGAAGCCTATTTGTTGAAGGCGGTCGCCAGCAGATGCCACTCCCCTTGAAACCCGAGGTGGAGGAATATTATATCTTTTGCAAAACTGAAGTGGTCAACGGGCACCCGGTTCTTCTGTGAGATCAACCTATGCTCAGTGGCACCATGTCTGCTCGGCTGAAGAATCTCGGGGAGATTCATGGTTGGCTTCAGTCGATGTTTGCGCACCGCATGCGCTATGGAGGTGGAAAGATGTTGAACAATAGTGATGCGGTCAGCGAAGCTCAGCAAAATTTGATCATGAAACATGCAGATTCTCGCACATTCCTTAATCATTATCTTCCGCGACATGTTGACACGGACATGCAAAATGTGATGAACGGCCGACAATCCAACAAATCCCTCATGCGTGCAATCACCCGCATGAGTAGATGGATTGACACCAGACGGCCTCGACACCTAAATCCTAAGCAACGAGCGTCGATCCGTGAACATCCAGAGTATGTCGAAGCAGTCCGGAGATTGGATGAGCAAACTGAAATCTGCACCTATGATCCGAGTGAGCAGATGCAACTGCAACATAACAAACTCGCACGCGAAAAGCTCAACACCTTTGGCCGGCTAGAGAGGGCACTGAGACAGAAAGTTCGAAAGGAGTTTGACCATAAACAGGCGAATATAGACATTGAGCAACAGCTCTCTGGAGCGGCTATCAACAACGAGGAAGCGAAAAACGTATTGCGAACAGACAGTATGCTGCCAGAGCAGATAGATCTTCTCGAGAAGTTATTGACCTGGCCGACTTCCCATTCATTGGAGGCAGAATGGCAGAGACGAAATGCTGCTGTCGCTTCCATCTCGCAATATTGTTGTCACCTTGAAGGCGGGCCACTACACGGACGACGTAAACGGCCGGCTCCAAGCGATGAGCCCGATGAAGAGCACGCAGCAATGGATAATCAAACAACAAAGACAATCGTCGTTACTCCTGAAATATCGAAGGAAGAATTGCTTCTGGAGAAGGCGGGAAACTATATCCGGAAAGCTAAAAAACCTCGACGATGTTTTCAGTGTTACGGAGATGCCCGGCTGCCCGTTCATCGTCGAACACACAAATATAGTGAATACAAATCAACCTTGCGACACTTTCGAGGAAAGCACTTGGAGGATCGGAGATGCCATATTTGCAGCGAGGATCTCCTACACGAAATGCACCTTCGCAGACACGCAGAAGATGTTCATCGCCTTGCTACCGAGCGCAATTACCACGCAAAAGAAGAATCAGGATCGGACATTGATACGGACTGAGGTGTTCATCTGTTGAGCCTAAGCGGCACGTCGCGATTAGTGGACATTAATGCGAGTGATGGTAACAGAGCCAGGTTTTGGGCGTCAGGCAACATCTTCCACTTTACGATTTAGCAAAGTATAACATATAGATCGAAATCAGACTCACCACCATTACAGCTGACCTGACCCCAACCCCTTTCTTGGCAGTATTCCAGTACGGTTGTAGATGACTGTAAAAGAGCATTCGTAAAAAGCATGTATGTTGATCCTGCAAACAAAGCAAACCGAGAGGTAATCCGCCTTGTCATTGCGGTCATGTGGCCAGAATTCGAATACGCTTTCTCTATCAACCACTTACCCCCACAAGATTGACCAATGTGGAAGAGCGACATGTATAAACACAAGATTAGTTTGATGATCACTTCCATATGCATGTGTTAGAATGTTGGCCTTGATGATTGGCGCCGCAGGGTCACCTGATCGTGGAGGTCGCAGCACGCCCCTCCTTGAGCTGGGGGGAAGACCACGGCGCTTCGAATGGACACCATACGACGCAAATGAAGTTAATCATGGCATCGGTATCTTTCCGCGGCAACAACCATGGGCTTCAGATCGGGGATAACCGTGGCTTGATCAACGCAGACTTCCATCTCCCCCCAGGTAAAGAGGGAACAGAACACGATTAAAAGGTGGACTTACTAATGGCAACTTCCCTCCCCAGAGCGACCAGAAACCCCGCCTAATCCTCTTTCAACTGTCCCATTCCCGCGCGATCCCGAGTTTGTCAGTCGCGAAACCCTACTTGATCGAATTCACGAGAAAAGCTCAGTTCCAGGATCGAGAATAGCGCTGGTCGGCCTCGGCGGTGTTGGGTGAGTGCAGAACGACCAATTCGTGGCCTATCGCTTATAAGCCAAAGGAAATCGCAACTTGCCATTGAATATTCCTATCGAATCCGCTCCGATTCACCAGCGACGTGGGTCTTCTGGGTCCACGCGAGTAACGAGTCCCGGTTCGAACAAAGTTTCCGGGACATCGCAGACCAACTCAAAATCCCAGGTCGTCAGAATCCTGAATTTAGCATCTTTAAACTGGTCGAGAACTGGCTCCGGGATGAAAGGAAAGGAGACTGGGTTTGCATTCTTGACAATGTCGATGAGGCCAATCTACTTTATTCGTTCTCGACAATAAGGGCGAGGGACCCCCCAAAAAGCTCAAGTCACGTCTTGACTAAACCATTAGTGGAATATATTCCTAGGACCCGAAATGGACGCACCATCATCACCAGCCGTTCAAGAGATGTTGCGTTGAAGATGGTAAATGATAGGGACCTCGTTGAAGTGCAACCAATGGAAGAGTCAGAAGCTCTAGAACTTCTCCAAAGAGCGCTAAGACAATCAGAGGAAAGCCCGCACAGTCGACAACTGGTAAGCGCGTTGCAATTTTTGCCGCTAGCGATCGTACAAGCCGGTAGCTATATTCGAAAATTGGGGCCTCGCTCGTCGGTGTCCCGATATCTAGACAAATTTCAGGGAAGTGATATCAGAGCTATTGAACTTCTTGAAAAGGAGGCGGGTCACCGCAATCGGGACTGGGAAGCAAAAAATTCAATTTTAGTGACATTGCAAATATCTTTTGATCATATACACCGAACAAAACCATCTGCGGCGGAGTTACTTTCGATTATGAGTTTTTTCGATCGGCAAGGAATACCGGAGAATCTTGTCCGACATCAACCCAAATCGAAATGCGCATCAATTTCAGACCCTTTAAGCGACTGCAGCGACACGGAGACATCGGATTCTGATTTGGGCATCGAGTTTGAGGATGACATTATCGCACTCAGAGACTATTCACTTATATCTATCAGTGAGGAAGGCACAATGCTTACAATGCATCGGATGGTGCAATTGGCCACACACGCTTGGTTAGAATATCGTGGACAGCTAAACCAATGGAGAGAAAGATTTATCAACATCATAAACGAGGCGTTCCCCCCCACTGGTGATTTTGAGAATTGGGAGCAGTGTAGGCTGCTTTTCCCCCACGTCAAATCCGCACTGTTGCAGCCACCAAACTCACCAGAATGTCTGCGCACATGGGCCACGTTACTTTATAGAGGTGCATGGTATGGGCTGCAAAGCGGTACTGTCGCGAATGTGAGGGATATGGCATCGAATTCGATGAAGCAAAGAGTTAAACTACTGGGTGCTGAGGATAAAGAAGCAATTGCAAGCACGGTCATGTTGGCAAGAGCGTACCGGGCTGAAGGCCAATGGGAAAAGGCAGAGAGGCTCTTTCTTTGGGTAACAAAGAAGAGCAAGACAACTCTTGGCGGGGATAATCCCTGCACGTTGACAAGCATGGCCGGTCTGGCATCGACGTACCTGATGCAAGGTCGGTGGCAGGAGGCGGAAAAGCTCTTTATGCAGGTAATTCAAGCAAGCAAGGCGAGGCTGGGTGAGCACCACTCTGACACTCTATCGTGTATGGCCAACCTTGCTTTGACGCATCTCAATCAGGGCCGATGGAGGGAGGCCGAAAAACTCTTTCTGAAAGTAATGAAGACTGGCAAGACAAATTTTGACGAGGACCATCCCTTTATGCTAGTTAATAAGGCAAATTTGGCGTTGACATTTACGAACCAGGGCCGATGGGGCGAGGCCGAGAAGCTCTTTTTGCAGGTGATACAGACTCGAAACATAAAGCTTGGCCAGGATCATGAATCGTTGCTAGGGAGCATGGCTAACTTGGCGGTGACGTATCAAATGCGGGGTCAGTGGGATGAAGCCGAGAAGCTCTTTTTGCAGGTGATAAAGACTCTCAAGATGAAGCTTGGCGAGGACCACCCTGACACATTATCGACCATGTCCAATTTGGCGTTGAATTACATAAGTCAGGGCCGGTGGGGCGAAGCTGAGAAACTCAATGTTCAAGTGATTGAGACTCGCAAGACGAAACTGGGCGAGGATCATCCGAATACACTATTAAGTATGGCCAACTTGGTGTCAACGTACATGAATCAAGGCCGTTGGAAGGATGCCGAGAGACTCAATGCTCAAGTGGTTCAGACTCGCAGGACGGATCTTGGCGAGGATCATCCTGACACGCTAGCCAGCATGGCGAACCTGGCAGCGATTCATAGGAATAGGGGCCGATGGGATGAGGCTGAGAAGCTTAATCTCAAAGTGATGGAAACTCGCAGGATAAAGCTTGGCGAGAGCCATCATGATACGCTAACAAGCATGGCCAACTTAGCGTCCACTTATTTGAGTCAGTGTCGTTGGGGGGAGGCAGAGAATCTTTTAGTACAGGTGATCAAGACTCGCAAGACGACGCTCGGTGAGAATCACTTCTCCACGCTCTTGAGTATGACCAGTCTCGCCCTCGCATGGAAATCATCAGGTCATAGAAGCCGCGCTTCCGACTTGCTACGTGTTTGTTTGGCCAAGCAGAAACAAACTATAGGGCCTGATCATCCTCACACCTTAGCAACCTCCGAAACTTTGGTGAAATGGCTAAATGAGGGGCCGAGCAATGATTCATCGGCCCAATCTTCAAATAGCTACTTATAAATGTACTCAACTTCATTGGGAAAAGATTCTCGCCGATAAATTACTGACGAGTTACTGATATGCGGGAACATAATGCCAGGCTGCTCACCCTGATTGGCATGGTCCTGCTTTTGTGCTTCTCCAAAGTGGAGCAAGGAGTAGCGTAGGACCAATCATATTGAGCCGACCGTGATGCACAGCTTGTCAACATGATCCTAGTCGAAAAATCAGTCGTCTGTCCATATATGTACTATGTACTAAATCTCGAATATATCACATCGACAAGTCAGGCCGCTTCCCATCTTCATCAAGAGCTCGTCTTAAAAAAGATTACCCATGCGTTGATTCTGACTGTTTTATCGAAAGCATTTCTGATGCGCCAAATGCAATGGTCAAGCTTCTAGCTCTTTACATTGCTATCTAAAGGAGTGTCTTTTGCCAAGCTACTTTGTGGGGTTGTTCGGGAGGACGACAGGGAAAAGAGATCACCGAGCTCATGGCTACTGGAGCTACTCTCTGTTGCCTTTTTCAAGGCGGTTTCAGTTTTTTCACTCTCCTCCTTGTTGTCTTCTAAGTCCGCACAAGGCCGACCCTGAATCGGCCAATACCACTTGTACTTTTCACTTTGACCGAAAATAACGGCGCCTTTGGGTTCCAAGACACCTGGGCGTACCTTCTGGCCCAAAGAATGTGGTAAAAGCACCTGCACACGATCGCATATGGTACCTTTCCGGATGATCTTCTTCCATGGCTCCATTGAAATTGAGGACTCACACTGACAAGGCTCAAAAAGTTTGTCTGGTTTATGCCAGAAAAGGTTATGTGTCAACTTCATTGGACCCCCTTTGCTATTTCCCTCACTTTTGATTACCTCTGCAAGATCCAATACAGGTGCCGCTAGAAGGTCTCTCCCCGTAGGAAGCTCATTCCAAGCTTTACACAATGTATTTGAACCTCGTGCAGGTTGAAGAAGCTCACCAAAGTCGCGTCCAAATAGTGTGACTGCATTGAGGGATCGAACAAGGTCCACCCAGCCCCTTCTGCTCTGTTTAAGATGTGTTGCTCGAGGATGAATCAGATTTTTAGTAGCAATATCCATGAAGTCAAACCCTTCAAGCCTATCGCGAGGTGTGAGCCGAAGCGTCTCCGTCATCTTAGCCTGGAACTCCATAACTTGCTCGAGTATATGGTATGTTTCATCGACCTGCTGATAGAAAAAGAAGTGTGATCCCTTGAGCCTCGGCTCTAGTGATGCATTGTAGTCTTCCTGGGAAGTTGTATCGTAATCCGGTCTCCAATCCTCGAAAATAACAAGATTCTTGTTGTGCTGTTCGTCGAGAACTTTGAAGGCATAGTCTTGGTCGTAGTCAGCCGGCTCTTTCATATTTTCAAACCGAAACTTGAACCCGCTACTAACGTATCTGCCAGTAGCGAGATTGGTCAGGTAGGCTCGGACTAAATGAAGTAAGGCGTTAACCCCATTCAATAGCCAGGCCCGGTGATCATCAACGTCATAAAAGATGACAAACTTGCTGGAGAGATCGAGAAGTTGCTTTGTGTAGTTTGATTGTCGGGTTATATAGCATGAAAGGTCTAAGTTCCCTCGCCCAAACGTGACTCCGCCTAGAAGAAATTTTCCCCCAGAAATGGAAACCTTTTCTAACATCCATCCGGCCTGGGGCTTATGGAGTCCAGACCATCCTATATTGTAATTTGCGGCGTTCGTGCCTATGGTTAAAGGTCAGTTTACAGGCCATTCTCTTGAGCCTCGCCGAAGCATTACGAGTAGGCCCGTTCAATGCATAATAACGTACCAGAGAGGTTATTGACCACGGAACACCAGCCCAGGATATGTCGTGTACGCTCTAAACAAGCAGTGTCGATCATCTGGGCTGACTGATGTGCTATGCCGCTGGCACGAATATCAAAGTAAGAAATGTGGCTATCGTCTTCATTATGTATCATATGCCATACGGTGATGTCCGCTTCCTGCTTTGTTGGTATGAAGAGAGTAGAGAACCCTTTGATGAGCAATTGACCGTCGATTCTGGTCACTCTGCTTGCTTCAGCCATTCCTGCCATAAGATTCAAAGGTATTTCGAGTCCAGGCTGATAGCCTCGGCGCTGTTTTCCTCTCGCTAAAATCGGAAAACCTTTTACAACCGTACGGTCTCCAAATAAAGGCAGCCAGCAATGCCCGGAATCGATATTTGCAGTCCATGAAAGATCTTCGCAAACAAATTGGACATTGTAGGTAGCGTCGCTAGGAGTTCGTGTCCCAATGGCGGGATTTTGCTGGCTAAAAATGGGATAACAATGTTTTAATCCGGTTTGAGTTCCAGGGAGGCGCAAAGAAGCACCCATCCAACCCAATTGTTCCCCAATCTCAACAACATCCTCTTCAATTCCCTCAACATCTGCAATTACAGTTGCACCAACGAGACGTATCCGCATCTGCAAATTCTCGAAATGGGAACCTACACTAACGTTAGTTCAGCCTTCGACCTCAGTATGCAATTTGTTTCCTTACTTGTTGACTGCCAGTTTTTTGATATGAGCGCATTCTGCAAGACGAGAAGAGTCTTCTGACCGGACATTGGCCATGTCTGGCACATATATTCCTCGCAGGTTGTAGCTTGAGCAGAATCTGGAGTACCAATAAGTACTATTGCATGAGCAATAGCAGAATCTGGGCCCTCGGGATAGCCTTGAGCCGAACAGAATGATGCGGGTGCCCAATCAAGGACATATCTGGCTTTGCGCGAGTTGTCTGCATTTGGGCTTTGTGAAGAGGAAGGCAGCGAAAAACCTCCCATAATACTTGCTCTAACAGAGCTTATTAGGTCTGGCTCTGGTACCTCCAGCAATACCTCAGTTTGAATCCTTGATATCAGTCTCTGGTAGGCTGGAGAACCAGTGAGAGTGTCCGCATAGCTTGAAAAATCAGCCAGCTCGGATAAGGCCTCTTCTTCATCAGCAGAGTCCATTTGATCTTCAAGATCAAGCTTCCAGCGAGCAATCTTTTCTTCATAAGATGTAAATTCAACTCTTGTCTCAAAAATTTCCATTTCAAGTTCGTCACCCGTCAGTAATTTTGTCAAGGTTTCCGAGATACGCCTACCAAAATTAGCAATTTGTGACGAAAAATTAATTTTCACATGTAAGAAGATATACCTTCTTTGATGTCGAACGAATGTTACTGCATCTCTTCCCGCTCCTGGGCATGTCTGTCCAATAAGCTGAAGTGTAAATAGCTTCAGATACCCTGGCAGCTTGAGTAAAAGCCTTTCTGCCTCGTCGTTCGATACCTTCATTCCCAAAGCTGAGTACATTTCCTCTGCGAACTTGACAATATATTGAACTTTAATATGTGGTGGCAACGTAAGATCCTGGTTATCTGTCACGATAGATGCAAGATCATCATCCTCTGAATCACGAGCAAAGGCTGGTTCTTGCATAAACTCATCGAGGTCTTTGAGCTCTCGCGAATATGAAATTTGCTCCGGCTCCCATCTGAGTTTGGATCCAATGGAAGTTGCTTGAGTTGAATTTCTAGCCATTTCGGAAGGGTGATCGAACCCATAACTCGTTGACTGGGCACTTGAAGATCCTTTGAAATCCCTGACGAATGATTCTTCCGGCGTGCTGTTTCGTAGCTCAGCCTCATAGTCAAGAATAAGTCTTTCTCGGTTTTTATGGGCGGTAAATTCCGATTGCTGATCAGCGAGATCATCGTGATTTGAGTGAAAAGGAGTTTCCGTAGTCGGGCTCGTGTCAATTATGGACCCACAAAGCTGCAGGATATCGTCGTCAGTTATTTGACCTATTACCGAGCGCGGATTAGCACGGAGCCCGATGTTATTTTCAGAGTCATCAAGAAATCTGGGAGATTTGCTCGCAGTTATCGCAAGGTCACTGTATTTTGTCAATACTTCCTGAGATTGGCTTGAATGGTTTTGCTGATTCTCGCTTTTTGAATTGGCCGCGCCTGTGTAGAAGCCATCCGCATTTTGTGGTGTATGAACCTCGACCTGACTTAAGCGCTCCTTTCTCAGTGAGCGCGGCTCAGGTGCACCTGTTCCAGGCTGAATCATGTCCTTCTCGGCCAGTTCTTCTAACTTCCTTTCAATGCTTTCAAGTCGAGCTTCTAGGTTCCCTTTCGTATCCTCAATAAGAGTCATGTAGTCGCTGATGTTTTTGGGGATGGCCCTTGATAGCCGCCTGAGGAGAGATCAACCGTCAACGCAAAGGAAAGCTCACAAGAAAGAAGACGACACTGTCCATGTGGAATATTACTTACAGGTTTGCATCAGTTAATGCAATATTGATTGTGGCTTTATATCCTGCCAGCAAATCCCCGAAGTCGTCCATATTACCGCCCATATATGTCAGCTTGGCCCAGTCACGGAAGCTCGTCCTGCCACCGTTCGACCGCGATGCACATTGGAGAACCTCCTGGAAATCTTTGCAAATATTTCCGCATCGCAGTAGCTGCAGGTCCAGGCATGAGAGACCGACTTCGGAGTGGGATTTTACCAGGTCGATAAAGGGAGTTAGCACAGATCTGAGGGCTTCCAACTCGTCGAGAAGATTGCGCACGCGCTTTGGATGTGAATGGAAGCTGCCCACCGTCTCGTAAAGTGAGACGCTGCATTGAAGCGCAAACGTCGCCAAAGCAAGGGTTCCGGACGATAGCCTGATCGGTTCAGCCATAATATCTCGTGCGACGATGATTCAAAAGAATGATGGATTATTCGATGGGCAGAGGCGTGACAAAGGTCGGATTTACCTAGTTGAAGAGGCGTGGAGGTGGAGTTGGATGTCTTTGAGCCGATGTGATGTGTCAAAAACATTAGCGCACATGGAATCATTATTTTTCGCGCCCAACTGTGTTTCAAGTTTGAAGGCGTATCGCCATTGCGAATGCTTGCAGCCAATCAAGAGGCGCAAATAAATTCGGGGAGATCCACGTTTGAACACGTATGATGTTGTCGACTACCACAAATTCGGTAACACGTCGCGAAAAACCCCGCACTTGCATGCATAAAATCCACCGTATTTTCCCCTTTCACCTCTATGCGGTCAATCGTACGGTCAATCTTACATTTTTCAATTTTCAATTTGCAAGATCTGCAAATCAAAGTTGTGGTGCTGAGTTCATCGCCAGGGCTCTGAACAAAGAACGTTGGATTTTCGGCTCTTCACAACCAGGAAACACCAGAAATTTTCCAACTCATATCTTCCAAAGAGAATATGGAATGGTTCTATGGCAAAGGCCTACGGGGGTCTTCACATTGTTGATAAGATGATACACATGTGGACGAAATCGTCGTTTTCATGTCATGTACAACCATTTCCAAATCCATTTCAATCTCAGCTGATGCATGTGTATGACGTGTCAAAATATCACACGCACTACATAACACAAAGTACCTTTGTCGATATGACAAAACGGCTGATTAAATAGCCAAGCTTAGACCTCATTCTCTATACTTCGGTCTTTGGAAGATAGCTCGAATTTCTTTTTGCTCTCGTATTAATTTTCTCAGATTCAATATGGTGAACTGTGTTCCCTACCCCATGGGACCGGGAGCGCTGGGGGCGAATTCCAGGCGGTCGATTTTCTTAAGTATGGGCAGAATTCCTTTCCGTAGTGACCCACCACCCCGAATTCCCTCCAACTTCAGGACCCCGAGTGCCCTACCTTCCCATGGTTGGATCGAGCTCAAATTTTCAGAAGTTTTAAATTCAATTTTTCCCCTACACATATTTTGATATCTAAGCTCAAAAATTACTGGAAAAGTTGTAGGGCTCAATTGAAATTTGGCCAATTTCGGGTGGGCTGCGACCGGAGGGACCCACACTTCCCCTATTTTCCTCCAAAATCTGCACAGCACAACCATCTTGCCATTATTATTACCTTCTAAACCATTATAATTAAAGTCAAAAGGTTAGTATTATAGTTGACTTGGAAAAAACTAGTCTAATAATCTATTATAGCTCGCTCAATTGGATCCTCTTTGCCATTTTGAATCAAATCTAATCCAAATGGAGCCCCTGACACCCCACCATCCTGAAATATATTTCCAATTTATCTCAGAGATTGGGGTTCTACCCCATGGGACTGGGAGGGCTGGGGCTGAATCCTCAGCGGTGAATTTTCTTAAGTATGGGCAGAATTCCTTTCCGTAGTGACTCACTACCCTGAATCCAGGCCATCTTCAGGACCCTGAATCCTCTACCTTCCCATTGTCGGATTAAGCTCAAATTTTCAGAAGTTTTAAATTCAATTTTTGCCCTGCACATATTTTAATATCTAAGCTTAAAAATCACTAGAAAAGTCGTAGGGCTTAATTGAAATTTGGCCAATTTCGGGTGGAGTGCGACCAGAGGGACCCACACTTCCCCTATTTTCCTCTTAAATCTGCTCAGCACAATCTCACTATCATCATTATTATCCTCCAAACTATCATGATTAGAGTCAAAAGGTTAGTAGTACAGTTGATTTGAAGAAAAGATATCCTAATAATCCATTCTAGTTACTTTATTAAATTCTCTTTGCTATTTTGAATCAAATTTAATCTAAATGGAGTCCCTAATACCCTACTATCCTGAAATATATTTCCAATTTCTTTCAGAGATTGGTATTCTAGTTTGCTGATACTGTCAAATTGGTATACAACTTTCAGAAATTGTTACCCATTTACGGACTCTAGTCTATAATCTCTCTAAAGCCCTAATTGAGCAGATTCAGTAGCAGGTTCATGAAGTTTGGTCCCAGATCTCCAGCTGCTTTGACTTGAAATTGATTTAGTACTCTCTTCAATTTCCACTAGAAGGACTACAAATTTATACAGATAGATATCAATGTAGTAGCTTTGATTGCTACTATGTCTATTATACACTCTATGGAATCAAAAGGCACCTACGAAATAGCTATAGTTCTAATTCCCAATTTATATCCAATGTTATCTACCAATGCTTATTTAGGAGTGGTTAGGGCTCCTATTTCTTTGTTATCTCTAACAACCCTCTAACTAGAGGCAGTCCCAATATCCCCCAATCAGCTGGCTTGCCAATCGACTAGTTGTTTGTATCGGTAACTGACTGGGCCCAGGAACCAACTATACCTATCTCCTTTCTAATCGATCTAGTCTGAGTCAATAAGGCCAATTCATGGTTCCGGCGGATCTGATGGACCGATTACCTGGCTGGATAGGTTCTCAGTTATCTGACTGATCTGATTGAGCTCCTATTGGTAGATAGCAAGGAGCCTATGGTAGTAATCTATTAGGTTATGGTGTCAACAGCCTGGATTGCCCAGAATATTGCCTGATACTACAGCTAACTGGTCTGGATGGCGGTTGTCTGGACAGAGCTTGTTGAGCTGCCCAAGATGCTCCTTTAGGCCTATATAGACCCAGAGTAGATCTAGTAGTATGTCCTGTTCTGGTAGTAGATCCTATACTTCTTTGCCTGTATCTAATAGGCTTCAGAGCCTAAGGGCCTGGTTTACTGGTTTAACTAGTAGTAGTAATGGGCCTGGGAGACCCTATGGCGGCTGGCTGGTCTTGCAGTTGATACTGGAGACAGTGATGATGAGCGATCTGGGTCAGCCGCTTGGGGCTCTGGCTTCTACTTTTGGCTGATTGAGGTAACCTGTTTGGACTTCTGCCTGGAGCTACTTAATTAGCGGAGCTGTGTTGATGAATATGAGTATATCCTGGTCTGTGTACTGGTAGTCCTGGGTTGATTATCTACTAGCTGGTAGATTCTTGACTTCTATCCCTCGATTCTATTCTGGGTTTTGAAGTTGGCCCAGTTTATAATCCTGGGCTGGGCTCTTTGGCTGAATCTCTATGTGGAGTAGATTGTCTACTATTTCCAGCGGGGAGTTGGGGAGCTTATAGACCTGAATAACGATAGTTCTCTAGATAGCTTGGATTTTGACCTTTTGGCTATCGATAAGAGCTATAAGACCCAGATGAAAACCTCCTTTCTGATTCCTAATAGCCCTTCTGGCCCTAGTAGCTCTCTTCAGACCTTGCTCCTCCCTCTCTAGTTTCAGCCTTAGTCTAAGCTAATCTTTACTAAGTGGGTGTAGTGAATAGTAGTAGCCTTTATGGTCTAGGATATAAATAGTCTGATATAGTAGATCCTGAATCTCTGGATATATGGGATATAGGTAAGCTTCTTGTTGATAGAAACTGGCTATATTGGCTGGATTGGGTTTAACCAGCTACTCTATCAAAATCTGAGCTTTATAGTAAATGATCTCTGGGTCTGGATCTATAGACTGGCTAGTGGGCTTAACTGGCAGCTGACCAGAGACCTTCTTCTGGTCAACAATCCTGGGACCCTTCTGGCTGTTCTCTGGGTGTCCCTGGTTGATAATATAACTAAGAGTGCCCTGAGTTGGAGCTTTTTCTGTAATATGTGGATGGTGTAGCCGGTCGACAGAGCCTACTGGCTATGGGACTAGCTGTGGGCCAAACCATAGCTCTAGTACTAGTTTCTTAGTCTCTATGAGCTATAGTTTCGCACAGGCGGTATTAAGTACTATCTTGCCCAACTAGCTATATTCCAAGAGTGACTTAGTATTCTTATCTATCTCTATACTGAGTAGCTAATCCGGGCTCTTAAGCTATTGTTAATCTAGTGCCAGAATATGGAGACAGTTTACTGCAATGTCTTTATTGAGGATGGCTAGGTCTGTCTAATAAGTTAGTATTATAAGAGCTTCTATGTCTAAAATAATATTAAGCTAATCCACCAATACCTGCTTTGGAGTGTGGGGTCTCTTCTTATTTAGTATCTTTGGCTGGTTCTTTTATTTGCCCAGTGGCTTAAAGTAGTCTAATCTACTACTAGCTTAGTTCTACCCTCTAGTAAAGCTACCTTGTTCTGAAGCCTAGATCCAGAAATACACTAGCTATGGATCCTGGAGTAGTTCCAAGATGTTCTGAAGTGTAAGTTCTAGCTTACTCTGGTTAGGGGTTAGGTT
>JAOYNU010088809.1:0-49490 GCA_026745395.1 Tympanopsis confertula | reverse complement strand
CCTTGTCACTTTCTATTCTCTATTACCTTGACACTTATTGTCGACATTCACTTTCAATTTTTCTTTCTTTCTTTTCTTTGTTCGGGAGGTGTACATATTAACAAGCCCGGCTTGAGTCGTGAGATTCGGAGTTTAACTTCGTCGAACACCAGTGGAAGGACCCCAGGATTGGTGGTTCTACCTGTCTTCAACTACATTTTCTTATTTTTGTGATATATTCTGATCAATCGTCAAATATACATTTAGACCCGCTCGGGTCTGACATTTGGGCAACTTCACTAGGGCTTCTTCAAAGACTTCATTTCGGATAGTCTCTTCGATCTATGGTCTCTAAGATCGGCTACTCTTTAATGTTAGCAAAAAGAATCTTCATAGGCCGCCGAATTCATAAGATCGAGATTCCGAAAGCATGAATACTTCAAGTTCGCAAACGCGGATTCCCGGTAGGATCAACTGTACACAACCCGGGTTACCAGGTAACAACAGGGTAGGTACATCTGCAGTCAGACTGGCGTTTGATGTGTTGGCAAACCCAGGCTCCCACCTGGGCATGCGGCGACGGGTGAGCCTTGTCGGCAAATAAGTCATCCGGCGCGAGGCTTTTACCCGGGTTTTATGAGGCTCAGCTCTATGTTCTTTCTGCTGCTTATAAGAACCGCTGGATTTCTCATATCCAGCAGAAGAAAGATACAGACATACCAAGAAGATCAACTACAGAGATATTCCTGAGATAAGCTTACATTTCCCGACAGTCGGCGTTCAAACTGCAAGTGTTCAGAAAGCCCCTCTAATCTACGTCAATCAATCTATCCGAATCATCTTACTTCAGAAGGTACGATCTCCCTGCCCAGTGAAGATAAGAGAAAAGTTCACTTACAATAGATCCCTAAAGGAAATTTCCAAAGAAGTACTCGCAAAATGTGCTGGCAAGCAGTGACATACTCGTGTGGCCATGTTGGAGAGTCTCAAGTTATTGGCTGTCAATGCCGGACAGAGTTAACCCCTGGCCTGAAATACACCTTGAAGTGTAGTGATAATTGCGGCCAGCGATGAAGATGTATATGGGCATACTTTCCAGTCTATTGAATGATCCCAGTCTTGGTCTAAATTTGAGAAGGTGCTGCTGAAGCTATGCTTCGGTAGCATCTAAAGCCTACAAGTGAAATGGAAAGTCGCGCCCAGAGTCTGCTATGCTTCGCAACTAGTATTCTCGAATATAATGGAATCTTTCTGGATTTCTTCTCGAAGACTCAATAGAAAAGCTTAAATAGAGTTGGGACCGAAAGTTCAGGCATCGAGCTGGTCACCTGCACTCTCGTCCGAATATCCCCGACCTCCTTCCGCAAATGTCGTATTCCTATCGTATTGCAATGACTCAAGCACCACACAAGATCCTTTAAGAAACTGATCAATACCCATCATCAAGATTCGATATTAAGACAATCGCATACAATAATCCAAGCTCTACAATGATGTTCTGCGGCAACCACAGCATCGCCTCGAACATCGGCACAGGCCTCGCCCTCGCCTTCGCAACACTAGGCACATCAGTCGGAATTGCTGCCTTCGTTGCGGACCCAGTCAAGGGAGCTGCTAGATTTGGCACTCCGATATCTGCTTCAAATAAGGAAGCCATACCTCTTCTCCGCGCATACTCTGCGCGAAACATTGCATCGGGCGTCGGAATTGCTGCCCTCTTGTTAACGGGCAAGCGATCGGCCGTGGGCATCCTCATCGCTACGGGTTCTATTACGATGGCGCTGGATGGATGGATTGTGGCGCAGGCGCAAGGTGGCTTTAATCAACATGCGCTTGGCCATCTGATGTTTATTCCTGTTGGACTTTTGACGGGCTGGTTATTGAATCAGTGAGACTCTAATGTAGGGGTGAAAGCTAGTCTGTGCCATGTATATTACTTTGATATCCCCTCTCAAAATGTACGATTAAACAATCCTTGGGATAAACTTAATAGAGTTGAGATGATTGCGATGACTGCGATATCCATTAATTACATACAATAACCCTCTTGTTCGTGAACTTGTCCTCTGATTCTCCAGAAGCCACACCCACCATCCACTTAGCGCAACTCTCGCGAGTCATCAACGTGCTAGAAGGAGATTCATTCTGCTCGAATGTCTTCACAGGCGGCGCACCCTCACCGCGAAGACCAACAGCCAGAACCACCGTCCATGATATCTGATCTCCGCAAAGCTCCTCAATCTCTGCATCCACGGCATTGTGATCTTCATATGTCTTGCTCACATTGGAAAAGCTAATGAACGCTCGGAAGATATATGGCGTCACGTTCCAGCTCTCACCAGAGCCCATTGCATTCATGACAACAAGACGAGGCTTCGCAGAAGCCTCAGGCTGCTTGGCACGGAGAGCTCTGGCGGCGTTGGCTACCGCATCAGCGATCAGGCGTGGCGGGCCAACGAACTTCGCCCAAGGGTTTGCTGAGGTGCGGGCGGAGTTCAAGAAGACTAGAACTGAATCAACAGGGATACCAGCTGTCGTCACTGCTCGGTCCATCTCTTCTTCGGACAGGACAGAGCCCTCGATGATAGTCAGATTAGGGTGGGGCTCTATGGAAGAGACGTTCCTTGCAAGGACAGTCACGGAGTGTCCTGGGTTGCGTCAGCGGGTGCTTCAAATTTCAGAGAGAGAACTGACCTTGCTCCAGAGAGTGCTTGTAGCCATAAACGCCGGTCCTGCCGGTGGCACCTAATATTAAGAAGTGCATGCTGCGACAGGTGATGATGAAGCTGCGGAAAACTGTGGGTGGGGCCAGGCGTTATAAAATGGCGGGAGCAGAGGCGATTTACTCAGAGCTAGGCAGTTCTAAGGCTATCAGTGGTATTAACACTCGATTTAAAAGGGCACACCTTGCCCAGCGTGAAGTTAGCAAAAGCACGAGAATCATCTCGAGTCCGCTATTATTGCCCAATTGAGCATGGTCGGGGAAATGGTAAGCAGCCACGGAGTGCTCGAGGGTGGATATGATATTCTTGAGCTGGTCTAACCCCGGGCGCGGAACACCGTTTCTGAAAATATGAGAATCTGATTCGCCCGATCGTATAATCGAGCTCAGACCTCCGATAATTTAGACTTGTCTTGATTTTCTCATCTTGTCTAATTGTTCGTTGCTGGATTGCCAAGAAAGTACCGGTAGCGGCGTCCGAACTCCGATATCCGAACTCCGACCCTAGAGTCGATTCCCTGCTTCCTTCTTTCTGAATCGTAGGATGATCTCTTTATAAACATATCAAAATGACACCGACCCGAAGGAACGGCCAACTGCCCTCTTGTGAACCATGCCGAAAGTCCAAGCTCCGTTGTGACCACACCAAGCCCGTTTGTGGGCGCTGCACTCGACGGGCAAGAGAGCATCTGTGCATCTACCATCCAGCACCATTAACCCGCTCCACACCAGCAGATATAATTAAACAGCAGGCTTCGAATAGCAACACTCCACCGACAGAAGAGCGCCAAGAATCCTGGAGCTACAAGAACGCATCTTTAGACCTGGGGCATCTGGGCCACACAAGCTACTCTGACGCATATAATGACAACCCCGGCGATTTGGGAATGGAATTTCCTTCGTATACTACCACTACGATCCGTGTTGATGAACATCATATAAAATCAGGAGCCCAAGCGCTTTCAATGCTGAAAGATCTCCCGCGGTTTCGAAGCCTGTTGAGCGCGCGATATAATATGTACGATGGTTATACACTCGGGAAACCAATGGCATATATGGTCCTCAATGGAGCCGAAAAAATGTGGAATAAAATGAAAGAAGAGGAGCTTGACGAAGAGAGGCGTGCTCTTCTAATGTCACGGCATTTATTTGAAAAGACAACGCAAACCTTTGCCATTACTCCGGACATGTCATGGGATGACTTTGCCAAGGAGGCGTACGGGAGGTGGGAATCGATTGGTCTTTTATTAACCATCGTTGGCCATTCAACTGGGTCTTACGACTATCCTAAGACCAATTGGTCGGACCCTCAAGGACTTGGCGTTGCAGCTGCGGGTGTAGGAGACCTGTGCCTTCAGTTCTGCGACAGTGCCGGCGTTTCCAACGATGTTGTATGTTTGTTAAAGCTCTATCACACCACACTACTTTCTGTAGTGTACGGAGACTGGGGTAGGTATTGACGAAAGAGTTAAACTTGACTATCAATATAGATTGCTAATACGTTGATAGACTATCGACCGTGGCGAAAACTGGGCGAAATAACAACGTCACTGTATGCCCTGGGAATGCATCAAGAGTCCCCTCATCTTCCATTCTTTATTCGTGAAATACGGAGGCGTATGATGGCATCTGCGTATACACTGGATAAGGCACTAGCGACATTTCTTGGTCGTCCGCCGCTCATTTCCTGGAGGTTTTGCAGTTTTGACATGCCTTTAGACCTTAGTCTAGACGACATAGTTGCCAAACCGTCTCGAAGAGACGCCGCTATCGCAAAATTGGACCAAAATGGATGGAATACAGACGGCCGTCTTGACAAAGGTTCTGGCGTGCGTGTCTTCCTACTGATCAGCATTGGACGTGAGAAGATCATGGAGCTCTATCTGAGTAACCAGACAGATAGCCTGGTGGAGCAAGTTGAGTAGGTATCCTGCTCCTGCTGCTTAAGAATTACAAATCGAAGCTAAAATTCATTAGGAGTTTATCGAACGAGTTATCCAGGCAATATAGGGAAATCCCTACATTCCTCCAATGGGAGAATAGGTCAGAGAACAAAGGGTCTTTGATTGGATGCCGCCTGGTCCAAGATCTATACCTCGAGTTTCTGTACAACGATTTTCTTCTCCACAGGATTCTCGCCAAGCGAACGCAGTCGCAATCGGAGCGAGGCATCGCAATCTCACTTGAGATCCTAACTGCCCTGATAAGCATAATATCCTGGACTCACCAAACCCAGGCAATGGGATGGGATGCATCCTGGAATGTAAGCATGCTCCCTTTGTTCAGACAGTGAAAGCCCCGGCGCGGAGCTAACAGACTGAACTCATAGCTTTGTAATGCCGGTATACCATCAGCCGGTGTTCTTTGTGCTGAATTGCTTCGTCGCTCTCGGCACCAAACGCCCGAAGCCGATGATTTCCCACGCTCGGATATTATTCAAAAACTTAGTATCTTTGCCTCTCACCTGGAAACAATGATTCGTCCCAACGAAGGAAACTATCAGATCGCTCAACAAGGTCACCGGGCTATTCGCCATGTCTTGGACAGGGTACTCGCTGGACCTACCTCTACCGCTGAGCCTGACTTTGCCGCGACGCCTGTGTCTGGTCCTGACATGAGCGGCCCGGAAACGTTATGCCCGGGGATCTTGGACAATATCGATATTGATGATCGGGTCCAGTTCTTGGATTGGCTGGATGGGACGGCAGAATCTCACGAGCCGTGGCTTACCTGGACGAGCTTTGGCTGAGCCTAGAAAGGAATAAGATTACTCGAGCAGGGACGTTTATACTAGAATCATAAAATTGGGTTCATAACTCTTATCAACTTTTCGCAAAAATGGACTCGTAGAACAAGAAAGAAATTTTGATCATGGAAAGCATAGAGACATCAATATCTATCTACTCATCATCCTTGTCCTCGGCATCCTCGTTGTTCTCCTCAACCTCAGGCTCGTCATCCTCCTCGAAGGTGGTAGCTGGGACACTGTACAGGCGCAACACGGAACGGTTGGGGTCCTTGATCAGGACGTACTTCTTAACCGCATCGGCTGGCTCATCAGCATCGAGAGCACGGATACGATCAACGATAGTACGCAGAATACCCCATCCGTTGCCAAGGTTCAAGTTCATCTGGGTAGCGAACTCGCGAGGCTTCTGGGTCATAACACCGAGCACAACATGACCAGTGGCGGAGCGGGGGTTGACACGCGAAACGAAACCAAGCTTCATGCCATCGGCCTTGGCCAGAATAGCCTGGGTGGTCCAGCGAGCAAGCTTGGTGGAGTTGTTCTTCATCTCAGTGGCGATGACGGCACCACGCTGGGAGGAAAGCTTGCTGCGCCAGTCGAGGGCGTTTCCGGAACCAGGAGCCTTGCTGTCGAACTCGTTGAGGGCCTTGACGACCAATTGCTGGTCGGGGCCACCGGTGGGGTGCTTCATCACAGCATCAACCTCAGTTCGGACGACAATTTGAAGAGGCTCTTCGTCACGCTCAAGACCAATATCGAAACGGCGGTACTTGTAGCCCTTGGAGGCCAAAGGCTCAGTCTCCTCAGCCTCGTTGTAGAAGGGGTTGGGCTGGGCGAAAGTGACCTTGGCTTGGTCGGACTCTGTCACGGCCTGCAAAGCGAAGTTGTGGTTGATAACAGTGGCTTCCATAGCCAGAGCGCTAGGGGTGTTGATCTGGTCCTGCTTGCCAGAAGTCTCGGTGGCCTCGAGTGGGGCATCCTGGGCGTTCTCGTTGACAGTGACAAGATCCAGGGAGGCACCGGGGCGCTTGTCAAGGAAGATCTTGTTGCCCTGGTGAACAATGACGATATCCCACGAGTACACACTGCGGGTAGCACACATAAGGGTGGAAAGAATATCGGAGGTCGCGAAGACGGTGGCAGTGTCCTTCTCAGCGAGTTCTTGGATAACGGGATCCTGGGTGGTGGTGACATTGTACGCGGCACGGTCGAGAGACTGGAGTCGGCGCTCGGCGTTCTTGACAGGGGCCTTGTCGTAAGAGCGGTCGTAGTAGTGCAGGAAACCGTAAGAGTCGAGGTCCTCACCCTCGGGGGCGTCAAGGTTCAACTTGGACAGACGGCTGAAATCAACTTCCTCCAGCACTTGCCAGTCGGGACGAACGTTGACCGAAGCCTCGCGATTCCGCTGGGGCTTGTCCCAGTCCTTCCAGCCAAAGCGACGGCCACGGTTGCCGCGGCCGCCGCGGTTATCATAGAAGCGGTCTTGACCACGGCCAGCGCCCGCACGTTGGAAGCCACCACGGCCGCCGCGTTGATTAGCGGCTCCGCGTTGGCCTCCACGGCCACGGAAAACAGTGCCTCCGCCACGACCGAAAGTGCGCTTGGTAGAAGTGCGGGTGTTGTCGACAACGGAGAAGGAGGATTCGTCTTCGGCAGCCTGGACGGTGAACAGACTGGTGGACCCAGAGCCATACACCTGTTGGTCTAGGATTAAGTTAGAACACAACGTATGCAAGTAGAGTTGAAGGCGGCATTCAAAAATTCACGAAACATACCTCTGAAGTTTCCTCTGTACTGCTGGCGACCCTGTCTTTCACGGTCCTTGGTTTCGGCAGTCCAGTCGGCCATACGGCCCAGCTTATCGCCTTTTGAGAAAGGAGCATAGGGCACGCCATTGAGCATGTTGTCTCCTGAAGAGGATGGACCCCAGGAATCCTCCGAGGGGAGGGCGGCCACGAGGTCCGCAATAGAAATCGGAGCCATATTGAATAAATCGAGCACCGACCTAAGGTATTGATAATTATCGTGGGGTTCGGATTGGGAGAAGTTTTTGTGTCGCGAGCTGTGGCTGGAGCATGTGGGGCTAAGCGGACAGCGCCACACCACGTGACATAGTACATATTACAGGCTTAAGAAGAGAAAGAAATGTCTTTTTATTTTAATATTCATGAAATGTGATATATGGTGATATGAGCTCTGAATTTATACCTAACGAATAAACTAGGCGCCCTCTCCTCCTGGACCAAAATCCGGGGGTAAGCTTGGTGGACTTCTTGTTTCGAATCCAATTGGCGACATCGAAGCTTCTGGGGCTTCTGAGGCTCCTGGGGCTCCTGGGGCTCCTGGGCCAAAATCCGGGGGTAAGCTTGGTGGGCTTCTTGCTTCGAATCCAATTGGCGACACTGGGACTTCTGGGGCTCCTGGGGCTAGTATGGATGAGCCTGGTGCCCCTGGCACCTGCCCTCCAAGAGGACCCGGCGCACCAACCCCACCAGTACCAGGTGATGGAGCTCTCCTGGGTGTGGGAGGTCTTGATTCGTAAGGAATTCCGCTTTCGAGGGGGTTTACTAGATCATCACTAAGAGGCGCTGCCTCAGCGGCCACACTAAAGGGACCAGGGATGGGCAGATTATATCGGGCACGTTGGGTATAGTCATTGCGGTGGAAGTTCTTATTCTCACCAGGGACGCGGAACTCATGGCTAGAGCCGCGGAATACTCCTGGAACATTACCAACCCATCCCCATCTAGCACCATAAACCGAGTTCCTTTGAGGCCGTAGAAATCGGCTCCTCTCTGGTACCTGCTTAGGCATAGGGATCTTCAATGCTGCCTGATGATTAGCCAGAGAAGTTTCCCTGGTAACTCAGGAGCGGTAGCTGTAAAGACTAGATCTCGCAGCCAGCCGCCCGATAGTTTTTCTGTACCGCCTCCCTGCGTTGGACCTAAGCGATTGACTATAGCGGGTACTTGAACCGCTCTCTCTTCTGGCAATATCGAGTATCTCTTGCTGCCAGCTACGCCGGGAGGTTTATTGAATACATTCACCGTGACGGCGATTAGAAGCTGAAGCTCAGTGGCCCCAGTGATGCCGTGGACCTTCGTCAAACCCATTATCTGCGGCCATGGCGGCGAAACAAGTCCGTCTTGGAGGAAAGGGATGTCTTCAGGAAACAATGACATGACCTCTGATCCTGTATCGTCCATAAAGCTGAACTCGACTTCAGGCCTGTTTTGCGGGGCAACATTGAAGTTCATGCTCTCGCCAAGCCGAACGCTAAAATTCATCTGAATTGAAATCTTAGGTTAATAAGTGAATTTCGAAGCATTAATCTTTTTAACCTACCCGGTAGAATCCAAAGCGTGAACGATCTCGACTCGTGGCCCACCGTTGAACATATTGGGTGCTGTCAGCCATCTGGATACAAGCAAGTTTCACGTCACAAACTCCTCATTAGAGAAACTGACCGGCTCAACCCAAAATCCTTCTCCTACATTGTCACACTGCAATTCTTTGAATCTCTCCCAGGTGAATGCGCTCGGTTGCCCGCCGACTAATCTTCCACCGCTCCAATAAGTTACCTTACCTTCCTCCAAACGAAGATTCTTCGTCCGATAAGCGTCAATTATAGATAGGATATTTGGAAGAAGTCTGTTGGGATCGCCATTTGACTTGACAAATTCCGCCATTTCTTTGAGAGTCGTCAATCGCATTACCACGTCCCACTCAAGTCCAGGCTCAGTCTTGAGCAATGCGCTAAGTTTAATATCATGATCAGCGTTCTACAGGGACATAGAGAGTATAATTTCTTCACATTGCAAGGGACTCTTACTTTTTAGCCTCACGGAGCCTGACCATATCTTGAATCTTTGCCTTGAAAAATTCTGGTGCGATATTCTGATTGATTCTGCACTCGTATCTTTGTATTAGAGCCTCAATATCCTCTCCAAGATCTTCATCGTCAGCCCATCCAGATGGCAACTCGCCTCCACTGAAGCGAAAATCTGGGGTGTCTCAAGGACGAGGGTGGCTTGTTATCTCTTCCAGTTCTGGTACCTCTTCCAGTTCTGATAACTTCAGCTCTGTTATCTTCATAATTTTCTTCGTTTCAGGCGTGGATCTTTTCTTCACGATCCCTGAATACCCTCGCCTTCGTTTGGAGTCATGTTTGCGGGAGGCAGACTTTTTCTTCCAATTCATTTCGAACAGTTGATCCGCAAGACAGGAAATAACTCGATATGATTAGGGATATTCCAAGCTGTTTACTTTTTGCAAGTCAATGGATTGTATAACATCGGCACCCTTGGAGTTCGAGCGGTTAGATGGCTATATATCTCTGGGCGCTTTTAATGTTAGATGCCAGCCAATCCAATGCTCTACCAATATGACATTGGGATTGTAAGAATCCGATCTAATTTTGGCCATAGTCTTTGTCTCCGCGGGGAGTCGAAGCGTTAGATATCATATTTGCTGCAACAGCTTTCATTATTGGGTTCATTCCACCGAGCCAGATGCTGTCAGCTTTCATTATTCATTGGAAAAGGCCTGGAAATTGAAGTTTGTGCTGTCCTTTCTTCCAAGGTTAATCATATCATGGAACAGAGGCTAGATTCCGGAGGGTAAAACAAGGAATGAATAGACATGGGGGAGTTACTTGGTCGGACGTTTCAAACTCGGCGTTTCTGACACCCAGCGACAAAAAACAAAACAAAGAACATGTGCCGAGTGAAAATTAAATTCCCGGGGGGCCTCAAAAATGTCTTCGAAATGTTTTCCCGTGCTCCGTACACAGAAATGAGAGGAATGAAAACCTGATACCTCCTCAGTGACCTTGTAGAAACGAGAAATAGAAGAGTCTGGGCAAAGGAAATAGAGCAATCAGCGTTAGTATGCTTATCATATGCGGCTGAGGTCTTATTTCCGACAGGCGCAGCAGGCGCTCAACTATGATGGGCAGACGGAAGCGTTCGCATGCATAAACTTGGAATGAGCGCAATGACGGGTATAATGCTGCGCCGATCTCGATTTAAATCGATCTAGGCGCTGCGTCATTGGCTATCGTAACCAACACGTATTGGTTGGAGTGTGTGTTCCTGATTGATGATCGGCGGCTTGGCGATGCATCTGTTCCGGTGGACGAACGAGATCCACCTGATAAGAACTCGTTCCAGCCAGTCGGGGCTGGGGAAGCCCTGAGCGAGCCCCAAAAACCACTAGTTCGGGTCGATTTTCGATGGAATTGATCCAAAGAGCCCCTCTGATAAGTCGATTTGAACTAAAGTAGAAGTGATCATCCGTCGAGGCTGCTCGCTAACGAGGGTTCATTGACTACTATCGCTATCTGCCAAGAGCCTCGGTCAACGTAAGTTCGCTTTGCCTACTGTGTTGGGCAGTCTCCGCATCGCTAACCCACTATTTCCGATGACAGAGAACGACAATTGATCACATAGCCCATCCTTGCTTCTTTAGTGCCATATGCAGGGGAAAAGTCCTTATCTCGAGCTTTTGGATCCATGGTCCTCGGGAAGATCATGATCATCAGTAAGACGTGCAATCTACAGCCAACGAGCGTTGAGAAAGTAATGAACTGATAAGTGACATTGTAGTAATTGAGTTTAATGATTCTGTCTGTAAACCACTGCCTGAGATGTCTATATAAAGGGCCAGAGCTCATGTGTTTCTACGACTATCCTCAACAGCAATCTCATTTCTACTTGAACAATCACCTCTAATAAATCACCATCCTCAAGATGCGTTTCGCAATTCTCTCCCTTCTCGCCCTTGGTGGCGCCGCTGTTGCCGAGCAAGCTTGCGTTGGCGACTTGCTGTGCTGCGGAGAGCTGAAGACTCCTCTCGACCCTGCTGTCGACCCCATCTTGCTGGAGCTTGATATCAATGCCACCTCCATCGTTGGATCCGTTGGTCTTGACTGTATGAACCCCACTCTAGACATATTTGGAACTTCCAAGCTAATGAATACCTCAGGCTCGGCCTACGCTAAGGATTCCTGCGACAATGGCCCCAAGTGCTGCACTGAGGCCAACCTTCTGGTAAGCTACACCATGTCTAGTCATTATCTCTACAGAGTTGAATTAATAAATACTAGGGCGGCCTGGTTGCCCTTGGATGTGAGCCGTACGAGGGTTAAGCCTTCTGCCAATCTTGATCCCACAATGTATAGGAGCGGCTCTATTTGACGGATTGGGAAGATTTAACACCCAACCGATGTACTTAATGTGCCAGAAGCACTTAATCAATCTATAATCCAGTGATTCCCTTCTACTACTACACTTAGGCCCTCTTACTATAGTTGACGATAGCGGCAGTTGGAGTATACATCTACCCTGGAAGCTGGCTAAAAGGAAGCCTCACATCTAGTCACCCGAGCGAGTCTTCACCAAATTGTCCCAAAATAATTCGTACACAGCTCAAAAAACCAATTCCAGACCTGACCGCGCATATCCGACAGAAGTAAACGGCTACGCCACATTCCGCCAGAGCATGTGCTGCCACCACCGCAGGCAACCGCAATTCCCCGATCCCCCTCAACGCTGACATCTACTCCCGCATACATCTCTCACCTTCAGTTTCAGACACCTCAACCAAGCTCACAAACCACGGAAAAACAGCAACATGGCGACTGCTCTGAATCCAGACAGGGAAACGGCAGATCGCGAGACCACACTTGTCGACGGGAACACCATCACGCGTTGCAACCTCGTCAACTGCTCTATCACCCGTTCTTCGCTGACGCGCTGCAACTTCACCAATTGTGCTCTGGTCGGCGTCCACAACGCAAGCCGCTCCACAGCCTCAGGGTGTCACCTGCATGACGTCCTCGACGTTAGTCGCAGTCAACTGACTGACTGCGAGATTACTGGTCGCAGTTCCATCCGGCGAAGCAATATCCGATCCAGTGCCATTAAAAACGGCACGAGCGCCAATCGCAGCAATGTCGTTAACTCGGGCGTTGTGAAGGGTAATCTCTGGAGAGCCTCTGTGGCCGATTGCGTCGTCGAAGACTGCATCATTTACCGGTCGGATTTTAAAAATGCCGTACTCAAGTATGGTGTATGGAAGCGAGACAAGCTAGTGGGTCGGACGGGGAACAATACGCCAGTGTTCGAATCTATGAACGGGGATCGAACTGTAAGAATAGAAATTCCTTTCTTATGAAAACATACTAATGTTGATTAGGATGCTATTAACCCCTCTGAGGCTGCATCACTGCCCATTATCGACGAAAAAAATGCTGAGTCCCGGGGTATTCCACATGAGGATGAGCAGGATCACGACTCCGATTCCAGTTCTGACACGATGAAATCCGGCCATGGCGAGGACACGCCACCCCCAACGCCACCTCCATACAAGGTCGAAGCATGATGGAGCTAGCATCAACTCGTAATTTGACGCCTCTGAATTGATTTGTGACTATCGCGATATCCAACGCGTTTTACCAGTCTATGCCTATCATTATGCAGCTTTACAAGGCTTCTGACCAGCACTGAATATGAAATTCATGATTTTAAATTTCTTGCAACACATCAATGACTAGCTAAACAGCCACTCATAAATGAGCACTGATGGGTATCTTGGGTAACAAGAATAGTCGAGGGGGCCAAGATGGGCTCTACAGCAAGAGCTGAAGGAGTATCTCAAAGTCTGACATAAGGCATCATGGGGAGGTAGAAAGCACTTAATACCTCAATGCTTTTAGTTGCTGCTTGGTGCGGCAACAATGTATTGCTTCTCTGTCTTCAACTTATCAAGGGTCGTATCGTTCAGGTTCAGCGTATCGGACACAATTTGTCGTGGGGTAGAGGCCAACCATTGACCAAGAGCGACATCTAGAAAAGTTAGATCCATGCATAAGATAGGGAGAACATAATTGCGGCACATACCGGTGAACTGGTCTGCCTGAAGAACCTCGACGAAGACAAGATCCTCAGTTCCAGTGTTCTGAATATAGTGGCTATTTGACTGAGGGAAGTAGCCGACATCTCCGGCACGGAAGTCGAAGGTAGTAGCACTGTCCGGAGCAGTGAGAAGAGTAGCGCGACCCTGGCCTTGAATGAAGAAAGTCCATTCATCGCTCGACGGGTGCCAGTGGATTTCACGCATAGCACCAGGGTGAACGGTCACAATGGCGGCAGAGAAATTACTTGCGATGGGGAAGGAGGTAGGATCGGCAATCTTCACAGTTCCACCCGCGACTTCGTGAGCAGGCTGCTCAGAGAAGTGGTATGAGTAGCTCTGGGTTCGAGGAACCATTCCTGCCGAGGTCGTGACATTTTGCTTCTCGATGTCTTTAGGCGCCGGTGTTCCGTTGAAGATGTATAGCTCGTCATCGGGGATATCCTTGAATGCGGAGGTATCGACGCCCAGATTTTGCGCTAAAACGGATTTCTGTTTCAACCATAAGTCAATTTGCTCGGTCTCGTCGGGTATATCGGGCTTTCGCTTACCGGAGTGTGCAGGAAGACCTCGGAGGCGAGGAACGTATTATCCTCGGAGAAATCGCCATCATCAAATACCAAAAGAAACTCGACTCCGGTTTCCAAAGCCTGGATGGAGTGGGGAACGCCGCTGGATCTGCGTCAGTTTGTGGGGAAAAGGGGAGAGTCCTCGAAACACTCACGGCGGGAAGAACCAGAGATCGCCAGCAGCAACGTCATCCACGAAAGTTTCGCCGTTTTCGTTCACTGCCTGCAAGGGAAATTTGTGATTAGATGACCATGCTCGGCAATTGTTTTCAATCGCTTTCCGACTTACCTGGATCCGACATGAGCCGTTCAGCACGAGGGACCACTCGGCCGCAACGTGCCAGTGCAGTTCGCGGTATCCATGTGGCTCCAGGCGCATGTCGACACCGGCCATTTCAGTGGCGGCGGGCATCACGTTGGTGTTCTCCTGACGTGCCCAGCCTGCACCGTCGATTCCAAGCCTAAAAAGCTTTAGTATGATATACTGTGATTTGATGGTTTGCGCATTACCGGTTGTGGCTTAGTCCTGCAGGAACATTAGTATATGCAAGGGCATCGGATGGAAATTAATACGGATAACATACCCATAGGCCATTGCGCATTGATTGTAGCACCCTTGTCTGTGCCAGGAGGAGCAAGCTTGTCACTATTGATTCGATCGTAATATTCGTTTCCTGTGACGACCATGTAAGCGTGAGAGCGAGGAAGTAGACGCGGCTCAACGTACGAGGACCGGGGTCATCACCGCCGGTGTCCCCACGAATAGGCTGAGGATTCTCAACATTCTCGAAATTCAAGTACTCTCCAATATCGGGGTCCTGAGTCTGAGCTGCAAGCAGAGTATACTTGAGATCCGGCTTCGAGCCGCTGGGGATCTTCTCTGTTGGGGAGTATCCAACTAAATCTTCTGATCCTTTCAATGGAGGATTGCTTGCTACCGGAGCTGGTGCAGCACCAGCAAGAGGTAGAATGGCAGGGAGCAAGGAGATAATCGTTTGGACCTTCATGATGAAGTTTGAGCAACGTTATACAGAAGGTATGACCGCCCTTGGACAATTTCAATGTACGAATCGGGACTTTGGAACCTGTACCTTTGTACCTTGATATTTCTACAGGGGAATACACGATCCTTTTATAGGTTCCCCAAAAAAGAACCCTTCTCCAATTCTTGTCAATATCCTGTTGACTACTATTGAATTTTCCCCTCATCCTGTCACCTTCCCTTAGCGCAATTGACCATATTCCCCTCACAAGCGGATCGTGCGGATCTAGGGCTGCGTTATCCTGCAGAAACTCTGCAGCGAGCCAATGAGACCGTGATCCAAAAAGCCTCCTAGTAGTTTCGTTGCTAATTTTCGGAGGTATGGACAATGTGGGGACATGAACGATCATCCGCATAGTGGTCCGCGGACATAGACCAAGGCGAAGGTGCCGTCGCCACTGGTCGCATTCCCCACTCTCTTCTTCAGTAGACCTAGCCAAGCTCATTGCGGAAAATGTCAAGATTAGGACGAGGCTTAACCAAGCCACACCGAATTTTGAGATCCTGGTTGAGAATACGGGTGCCTAGTTCGAAGCCCTGAAGGTTGGCGATCGCATCATTTCCCTGTGGAGACTTCGCCTTGCCTGTGCCGAGCGTGGCCGGGACCGGCCCTTAGGCGACAGCGGTGCCGATTGAGCCGTATAGGCTTTGAGCCAGGAAGTGAAGATGTCAAGGCGCAAGTGGAGGCAGCGGAGGAAGGGAAGTGAGGGGAACTCAATATTGGTCTGCTCGGCTTTACCGAGGCCCACCGATTTCCATGGCGAACCAGCTGTTGAGCTGACGGGTAGCTTATATGATTATAGCCTAAATGTTCGTTTTATACTACGGTAGAACTATTGCACACGCTTGACCATGGTGATTGTGTTTGCGGCGTTGATGGAGAATGCGACGGTTAGCATTGTGATTACCATAAATAGCACGCATGATGCTCCGAAAGTTCTGGGGCCTCGCGCAGGAGATGTGCACCTGGCCAAGCTTTCACAGCCAAGGCATTAGTCTCGAGGTGCCCCACAGCCAGGATTGCGTTTGGCGCTATCTCCCTAGGGAGTACAACTCCACAGCCATCGCGTGGGGAGGAGCGAAGAATAGAATCCATTGGCTCCACACTGCGTCATGAAGTAGCAACTCCGCACAGGGGATTTCCTTCTAGACCAGCACAATCAGCCCTATAAGACTGAAGAATGTCACGGACCCCTTCGCGTAGAGCCCGGTGTGTTAAATACGCCAATTTAGTGCGAGTAACTTGGTGTCGTTTCACGTTGAGCTTCTCCGAGGTTGCCGCCAGTACTCGAAAAGCTTGTTCATGGAAGCCAAGAGCCAAGAGCTATAGCCAAGAGTTTCTAATCTGGCAAAATGTGATCAAGAATATGTGTGGAGATGCAGAATTATATTTAGAAACGGTTGTATACTACTGCCATCTCCCAGCCACAGAATACGGTACCCGTGCGATGATAAACGTGATTGCCTGCTGGGAAGGATTATCAGCGCCCAAGCAAAAGCAAACATTGGAATGCACCTTGAAGCCGTCCCACAAACGCAGGGGCTTGTATCACGGACCACGGAGGATTCTCCATTTGATAATGGTCATCCCTGCAAAATGGGAAAGCTATGGATCACAGTTTCAAGATTGCTCCACATAGGCTTCAGTGCCCAATTATTCAGACCCGTCCAAAACTGCTTAGTGTTATGCAGCCAAGCTCAATTTAACATTGACCATCCCATCTCAATGAATAGCTATCATCCTTCGTGATTCCTCCGATCCTTGAAGCATTTTCCGGCGAAAATCTCCGCTTGCTCGGCGAATTTGGTCCGACTAGTGATCTCTCGGCCTTTGGACCCTTCTGCCGAGACGTCCATCATGCTAAGACTTTTTTTTGCTCTATTCCCAGTAACTAATCAAGTTGATAGATGAGATGTCATTTATGGAAGCCTGGAAGGCCCATAAAAAGACGGTTGGGAACGTGCCGTTCGTTGCTTGGCGGGCAATGATCTTCATACTTTCTTCTGGAACCCCAGGCACACGAAATCGGGAACTTCCCGATATAAGAAAGATGTTAGGAATCATTGGCAACCTCTTTGGGAATCATTGGCCGAAAAGAAAAATCTTGTTCTTAGTGTACTCCCAAGGCTGATTTCGTGATGTGTAATGGAACGAGATGATCTTATGACGTCCTTAGACCATGCCTGCATATATGCTTGCAGAAATATTAGCATGACTGTTAGGAATGCATCTAATGGCCAATTAAAAAGTAGTTTCATATAGTTGACGGCCACTACGAAGAACAAAGTTAGTGCGCCGAATCTGTGGATGAATTTATTGCCGGCTTCACCTTATCCTTACCCATATCTCTCCTCCCAAAATCTTGAGCGTTGCCAAGAAATGAGTAAACAAAGTCTTCATGCATATCCACTGGGCAAGATGTGATGCAGACACAGGCGGGGATTTGTCGGTTGACACAACGGTTGGAGTGGATACCAAGAGGCAGTCGGGGGAGCTCCGCTCTGAGCTCATGATCATACCCGTGCAACAACAGTTCCCCACTTCATGAAACTTGGTGTCCATCTTTTACTCATTGGAACAATGGGCAGCGAGTAGAACAGGGCTGTGCATGATACGATGTTGCAGGGGTTGGGATTATCGCAGCGCAGAGATTTTAACCATAGTTTTCGGATTCTTTATCGTCTTCTGGGAGACCCTGATGGCGATCAAAATACTGCGATATCGTTGCCGGGCCTAGAGCTCCATGCGGCTTTTTGTTCAATCAAAGGTAGAGATATTTGACTGAGACGTAATCATAAGCCAGTTTTTAGATTTTGGATGTCAATTAATGCCGTGGGGCGCTGTACACTCAACCTTCGGAGTCTACAAGAAAAGTATGTTTAAGGGTAAGTGATCGGGCTCTCTGTGGGGACGAAGTGCAGGTCTTCGCAGGAGCTCTGTATCACAATGACTGGAGAACACTAGCGCTGGCATTTAGAGCTCTTAGGCAAGTAAGAATTCACGCTCTTCAATGTGGGCGAGAGTCTGGCGATCGAAGGATGCCGTGGTGTCTTGAGGTCTAGTATACTAAATGTTTGTCATTACAAGGAGGAAGTAAATAAATTGAGAATGAATTGAGAGAGGAGATTATTATTTGATCAATCGAGATAAATTATCACAGCCTGCTGGCTCTCTCTAGCCCGTCGGGCTGCCGGATCTTCTTCTCCTCGGATTACTGCACAGAGATCATTGAAAGCTTCGACAAGGTCTCCGAAAGCAGTGAAAAGCTCACCCATGACCCTGAAAAGGTCTATTATGTGGTATGCCAGGGAGTCATTGTCGGTTCGTTGACGAGCAGGTCTGGAAGAACGGACAGGCCTGAAAGTACGGACGAGGATATCCCTGGGAGGGATGAGAACGGGTCTGAGACCCAGTACCTCAGGAGTGGCAGGAATAGGGGGCATTTTGAAGGGCGATACGGCGGACGGCTTAAAAATTCTGTTCAACAATTAGTAAGTGAATTCAAGGTATACAGGTATAGAGAGGAGATACTGTATCGTAGGAGCGCGCCCCGCGCCCCGCGCCCCAGATAAGAGCTTCGCTCCAGCTGTAGTAAGGATCACTCGAACTGGAGTATCAAAAGCATGGTTAGCAGAGAACAGCAATGAAAATGGTCTAAAACGATTACTGACAGTAATTTGACCGCGCGACAGAGGTCGTGGAGAGGACTGGCAGAGGCAGGAAGTTCATACTCGTTGGCAGGAGATCATTAACGTTGCTTTGATTACTAATCCTTATCTGTCCTTATCGGTGAGCATAACATTGCAACATCCCGCCCGTAGACAACCAAATCGACATTGGCGGGTTGGCCGCGACTCGTTGCCGTGAAACAGTCCTTTGACAAGTAATCATGCGATTCTCAGATGACTACAGTACAGTATACACATGCAGTACGTGAAGCGCAATTGGCGATTAATTCTTCCCCATGGCTCATATGCGATACTCGATAGTCACACTCTATAAAGGCCACAAAAAACAATTACCCGTAGTTAACTATTCTTCCTACTTTCAATGACAATAAGCTGAATCTCCCAAGCCCTAGCCCCTAGGACGCAAGAAATAAGGACGGCCCACTGAATCGCCCAGTGCGGGGTTCCAAGGCCCAAGCGCTGTCAGAAGTACGCCCATGAGATCATATATTGACCGCTGCGACGGCGGCCTGAGTAAGAATCGAGCAGTGATAGGCGGACGGACATATTGCCTAGCCCGAAATAGATAGACTTGTCTTCGCCCCTGGTCTCTTTGACGACAGGGGCTGTGGACGTGTGATGCTGCGTAAAATTGGGCGATGGGGTTATTGAAGACGGTACTTGGTTCTTTGTCACCCAGTCCTGGCTGAAAGAGGGCGGTTGGAATTGGATCGGATTGGAAGATTTAGGGCGGCTATTTACTCCTGTGTTTTTTATGGCGCTTTGGATTTCGTTGCGCTGAGGCCTCGCGTGATGATCTATGCCAGATCGGTGGCTGGAGCGCACACAGGGCGGTTGGTTTTCATTCTCTGAGATGAATAACTCGATTCTCGAGTCCTTGAATACTAAGGTCTAAAGTTGTCGCTAAGGCTGTTTTACGTATTTGGTCATCATGACCGTGATTCTACCAAATCTACGGAAATGCAACTGTTCACCCGTGGATATCTTTATAGGTCATCGTTACAATATGACATCTACTTTTGGACGACGATACTTGGTTACTTGTAATGTTGTATTCAGGGTAAATAGTAGCCCTAAACTCCATGGTCTGCCATGCCGTTATAGGCGATGAAGCAGCGACTAAACGTCGTGATGACAAAAGAAAGACTGCCAAAGCATTCGTATCCTCCCTGAGTATCCAGATTCAGGACGAGGACGTGGGATCAACAATATGGGCAAAAGAAAAAGAAGACGTGTTGTGAGGTGTGTGTTGTAGATGTAGAGCATGAAAGGGTCGTGAGTGTCGTAGGTGGATAAAGGTGTTTGTCTATCTGACTCGCTTCAAGTAACGCATCGTCAGATAGACCGCTGCCATGCTGGTGTAGACACCACCGCCAGCGGTCATCCAGACAGGACGATGAGCGTTGAGTGAGGTGCGGAAGAACTGTCCCTCCTTCTTGGGCTTCTCACCTGCTTGGAGTTAGAAGACGCGTCTTGCTATGGGATGAAGAAGACGTACCCTGCTGGAAGAGTCTCTGACGCAAGTTGCTCAGCCCCTGTCTCGAGCGGGCAGGCAGAGTCGCGATCTGCTGCATGAAAGGACCAGTGATGGCTGACATGTTGTGTGTTGTGATGAATGTGTTGCTTTGAACTGAACCTCGAGGAAGCGATAGTGTTTCGCGATGGAAGTTGAGTGGTTATGAGAGGAGAGTGTCTGAGAGTGTCTGATGAGGAAATTATGACAACTGCCTTTGATCCTTATATACCATCATCTGATGGATGCGGGGTTAAGGGTGACATCCGGGGCACCCCTGTACGGTGGCGATGTACTGGGTTTCAGCCTGATGTATCTGCTGGTCTACGATGGACGAGGATGGCATAGATGAATACGAGAAGAGCTACAGGCAGCCATGCTCATGGAAAGACCTCCCTAATGAGAAGATAATGACTCTAGAGAGCCAAGTAAACAGTCAAGAAGATTCAATCACGAAGCCATTGCGTTATCCTCTTGAATGATCAGGTCGTATGGCCTGACGAGGACAGTCGATCAGGGTACAACGCGCCCAGAATAGCCCTACCACCGCATGCCTGGCGCTCAAGACTACTGCGCGATTGGCCCTAGACGGACGGGCCCCCAAGTACATGGCACAAAGTACATCAGAACACACAACACGATCCAGGAGGTCTGGTCCTGTCTGGACAATTCTGCCCCTGAAACGATCGAGCAGTCCTAACACCATTGGTGAGTTTAAATCTAGCTCATAGGGAATGTTCAGGGGCAATATATGTGTAGAGTGGCTAAGAGGGTGCCCTGAGAAGTAGAAATGACATTCTTCAGCTGGGTCAAGTGGAGTCGCGGGTCCCACTGGAAATCTGGGGATGTGTGTGTGGGGTTGGCCCACTCGCTTGAGCTTATAGACAGCATCGCTAGAACAGTCCAGTTTCCCAGGGTTGGCTGATCTGAATAGATAAAACGGAAGGAAATATGATATTATTTAATATGTTTCTTTGTGGTCTCGCTTGGAAGTCCTAGAGCGATGGAAAGCGCAAGACCATCACTGGGGCTCGTGACCATTTGCTAGTTCCGGTTGCCGACCGTAACCCTCCTCACACAACCTCGTCCGTCTCTCTTGCACAGCACACAAAGACTGCCCAGCCGCCATTGCCCACACCTCCCCGGGTAACCTGGCTCTCTTTCGGATAATGCCACTTGGATTGTCATGTCAAGAAACAGACCCATGAGGCTGAATGGCGAATGGGGAATGGCGAATCGCGAATCGCACCCAGCCATTGTCTACTTCTTCTGCATAGGGGATTAACCCAACTTATGGAAGAGCACAGTGTGTATCCCCCGCCACAATTTCCTCAATGCGAGAGTCATGCCGCTAATGCAAGCCGGATTCTTAGGAACGTGCCTACCTCCCTCGTACCCGTCTCACGTTTGTCTACGACCACCGTCCTCCGACCAGTCAAGGCAACAGCACTGAGTGATCCACGGACGCTCTTCGTGAGATACAAGACTGCAAGATTGCAAGATCTACATTTAAGACCCTTGTCCATGTTCAATTGCGGGTCTCTGCAGCTCAGCAGGAGGCGTTCCGCTAGCTCGGCAGCACGAAACGGACAGAGATAAGATGGCACTAGCATTTATTGGGCTATCAGATATCGCAAACCCCGAGTTTCTCCTACAATGGTGATTTTTACAATCGCGGGTTTCGCTCCATCAGCAACTCCTGAGTCACGAGCTCAGCTAGCGCTGTCAACCTTCGAAGTTTGTCGGTCCTGCTCAGAGATAAGGAAAATGATATTTTGAGAGAATGAATAATCTAAATCCGACAAATTCGAGGGACTGGCCGCCCAAATGAGTGATGCGCCGTTTCCACATTCTACCTGATTTGCACGCCGGCAAACATCCTTCCATGACCGTTCAAGATCAGTCCCATTAAGATTCCAAACAAAAAAGAAACTCCGTCCATGCGATTAAACTCCTGGGAGGAACGAATAAGACCTCTTGCTCTGGCAAGCGATCACGCTGCGTCAAAAGTGATGAAGTGATCAATCGGTACAGTTCCCTAGAAGTTACTGCTAGTGCTGGGCGCACCCATCGCACTTTGGGCACCGACTGTGCTAGGAGCTATGCTTCTGTTGACAACCCCGTACTGCACTGGCATCATTGATTCCGCCTCGCTTCCGAACTGCGATGAGTCTGGTCGCCATGCATCGTGTGGCCGCCAGGGTTTGAGATAATGAGGGTCGGGATGTGCTTGAGCATTGCGATGATCCTTGACAGATAATGCGAAGAGAACAAGGTAGAGAATACTGAGAGGCAGCAGGTCAGTATGTATACCAGCGGTCACCGGTGAAAGTTCACGTACGCGGTTATGATCAACACAGCTCCAATGATGATTGCCATTGCCCAGTTGTACGAGTCGGGATGCCAATCATTCCATGTGATTAAAATGTAACAAGCTGATGCGAGTAAAATGAAGGCAGAAATGAAGTCGAACACGGCGGCCACGACGAACTGGGGTATGCATCGTACGCTGAGAAGAATCAGGTCAATTAAGCACCAGATTGAAACGACAGCGGCCTGGAGCAGATTTTAGTTTTCCTCGCACTTGAAGCATTTCGTGGGAGTATACTGACGAGGATAGGGAAGAAAATCATTTGGTCCGACATAGAGAGAATGACGATAGATCCCAAAGAGCCGCACAACGCGAGCGACCGGGTGACCAGCTTGCAAACCCATGATCGCGTCCTGGCATAGTTATAGTGGCGAGATCCCATTTTGTTTCAGCTTCCAACACAGGAACGATGGTCCCTATGTCGAGATCACATCAATTCGCCATGCAGACTGGATGTAAAAGAGATGAGTGAGATCGAAATGCGATCGAGCATCCGGGCCAGCACCACCGGGCTAACAAAAACGGGTTAGGGGGCGGAGTTCTTTGTCTTTGAAAGGTAAGGCCTCTATGGCCATCACGATAGGTGGGTGACTGCGCTTCTCGAATGGGATTTCTGGGGCTACTACTACGAGCATAGAAGTGATGTGCGCGTTGGGTTAAGGCTTTCAATGCTGGCAGCTACCTGTTCAGGACGTGATCACCGCACTCCCGGCGCGTGAATTGGCTGTGCGCCCCTGATCGACATCGTTGAGAGGTGTCTTGTGGAGCAAAAATCCAATGTCTCAGAAGTGTGATTTGCTACCGGTAGCTAACGTGGGATAATATTCGACTTGAGCTGTGCTTTTGTGGGTGCCTGGAATGGGGCCAAACCAGACAAAGAGGTCGTTCGAGGCTTCAAGAGACCTACACATCTTGGCGGAAGAACTCTGCTGGCAACTCGTCTCTGAGAATGAAGTGCATTTAACGTTGCTTCTCAGAAGTTGCACTAGAGAGAGCTGGGCTTAAGATCGATGGTATAGAACGCGGGCGGGGTTGTGGTGGCCCCACGGTGCACGATATGCCGACCGCACGATCGCTCTCGAGGGCACTGCATCGACGATTGATCCTCGCGATTCACGCGGGATACCTAGTAGCCAGGACGGGAAAAAGACTGTTGATTTAGCGGATCATCAAGGATTCTGATCAAGAAAGCCAGATGGCTTGTTTTCAATTGCATTCAAAATGTTGCGTTGCGGGCGGCCTGCCCTAGCCCGATGCGATCGATGCTTTCGCTGCATGGCGAGAAGCATCTGAGACTGTCCGACTCCTAAACCACAGCATCGGTCAAGGGAATAAGCTTATTATTACCATTTAATGACACTCCGGGTGCATGCCTATTGACCGACGAAATGAGTAAGCTAGAAGCTCCAAGCTGGAGTCTGGCCTCTGGCGATCCGATGAAAGAACCTTTGATGTCGGTCTCGGAGCTCGGACACGAAATTGCGATCGATTCTGAACAGAACAAGCTTTGGTCTTTCATCGGCTTGATGAAAGGATCTTTGAAACTTGATAAAGCGTAGAGTATTATGCCAATCTCTTGTCTTGCGGGACGATAGCAGGGGTGAATTTCGTCTACGTAAACTGGCTACTAAATCGCTATCATCGTCCGATCGCACAATCAGATGACTCGTATAGACAGCGGGAAAAGCATACTGAATGAAGAAATTTTCAGACGATGTTCATATAATTGGATATACAGGAGGGTCGGTAGCCCCTAATGAACGCCACTGGCGCTCGGGTATACCGAGAGTATGGTTTAAAGAGCACTATCTCTACTGTAGTACGCAGGGGAAATCAGTTATCTCAATCAATTTCAAAGGAATCAGGACCTCGGTGGAACTTGCCCAAAGAGGGATTGAAAGCCAATAGGCCAATAGATATCAAACTGCAATACTGTTTGATGGTAGATTTGCCCGCCGACAGGGCGCTGGTAGTTATTTAGCCACCGGTGGCAAAGAGTAGATCGATTGGCCTCGACCTCCCGGTTGAAGGCATGCGGCAAAGATGCAAGGGAGCGCCTCGTTCGCAGAGATTTTGCCAGGATTCATATGCTGGAAGAGGGCTAGCCAAATGAATGTCACGCATTTGGCGGGCTATTGTGCCCGCTTGTCGGTAATTACAGTGGGGTCCACGATAGCTGGAGATACGAGGTTCTTTGTATGCCACTAGGGGAAGGCCCGTAATTTCCGTAACACACGAACACGCGACTCGACTCTTTGTCCAGCAGTTCTCTCGTGTCCCCCGGTCTTGTGTTACGCCCGGCAGCGCCTCTGCCGTCACGGGACGCCTCGGGGAAAAAGGCGAGTGGGGAGCCTCATGCAATGCAGCAAGATTAGGCGGGCAAACAGCATTCACCCGCTGCCAACCGGGGTCGCCAGAAACACTGGTTCTCGATATATTAAAGTTCGTTTCATTCTAAGCTCATTGGACTGCACAGCCCCCAAAAGCCCGGCGAATCCATCCGGAGTCGAAGTAGGGCCTCGAGCCCACGGATCCTCATAGCGGAGCATTCCCAACGCGGACAGTCAACGGGGGGAAAAACGTGGCTCGGACGTGCTTTCTCGCTTCCGCTTATCTCGTTCGCAATCGCAATCTCTTGGCTGATACGGTATGGTAACATTCCGGCCGCTTTCGCCATCCTGCGTTCACCCCCAGCCCGCGGTACTCGTAATTACGCGGTAAATTGCCCAGGTCTAATCCCCTCTGGGCTTGGCGTTCTGGGGTTCTCTTTTCTACATCTTACATAGTCTGAGGCCCCCGGCCAAACCGCATTTTACTTCTGACTTTTCTTTCAGATCGTCCTGGTCACACATCGTCTGATAGTTCTGGCGCTTGCCATCCACGGCTCTTCCACCCCGAGTCAGCTTTCTGCAGTCCTCTCCCGACAAGACACTTCTGTTTCTTACTCTACCTCTTATCTTCCTCACTCTTCAGCCTCGCATCTGGATTTCCAGATCCGAGCAATTCGACAAAGTCGTTGATACAAACTCAGCGCACCTCACATCGATAGTCTCGCCCGCCAAGCACCAAGCACCATAGACTCATCCACAACCCCAGCGACCATCTCCAAAGCAGCAAGTCTTTTCCACCCGCAAAGCGACCTGTACAATCCCTTGCGACACTACCCAAAGCCACCGGGTCACTCTCATTAAGTAGCCGAACTTACACGACATTCCCGCAACCAATGCAACAAGAAAACGTGCAATAAATCCACAGCTCGCCCCCACAGCTGTAGAACTCGTCAAATTCCCTTTCGTCGAAAGCGCCTTGCAAATTCAGCTCATCCCCGTTAAGCTCGACTGACAATGGCGTTCAAAAGCGAAGACAAGGAAGCGGCACCTTCTGGCGGTGGTGTCCTCGGCGCCCTCGGTTTGAAGGGCAATGAGGGACCCCACGATGTCCAGGAGGGTATCCTCGCCGATAACGCTGATAATCTCCAGCGTCATCTGAATAATCGACAGATTCAACTTATTGCCATTGGTGGTTCTATCGGAACTGCTCTCTTCGTCAGTATCGGGACGGGTTTGTATCACGGAGGTCCTGGTAGTTTGTTCCTCGCCTTCTCGATCCAATGCTTTTTCCTCGCCATGGTAAACAACAGCTTGGCTGAAATGACCACTGCTTTCCCCGTTAGTGGTGGTTTCATCCGTCTGGCTGGTAAATGGGTCGACGAGGCTCTCGGTTTTATGGTTGGCTGGAACTTCTTGTTCGATTCCCAATGCTCCAACGTACGTTAGTAGCGACTAACATGCATTTAGTTTCTATGAAGCTCTTCTCATCCCCTTTGAGATTTCTGCCTTCACTCTTGTGGTATCTTTTTGGTCTGATAAGGTCACGGAGCCCGGTCCCGTTGCCGGTCTCTGCGCCGGGATCATCATTTGTTATGGGTAAGATTTTCACAAGGATGCATATACTTTTTGCGCTAGCGCGTGAAATGCTCCACCTTGAAGTAGGAATTATAATGCTAATGCATGCTTTAGCACTCTCAATTGTTTAGCTGTCAAGGCGTACGGTGAAGCCGAGTTCTGGCTGTCCGGCGGCAAGGTCGTTTTGATTTTCGCCCTGTTCTTCTTCACCTTCATTACCATGGTGGGCGGCAACCCAGCTCACGATGTCTATGGTTTCCGATACTGGAACAACCCGGGCTCTTTCATGGAGTATCTGGATACTGGAAGTCTCGGTCGCTTCGAAGGATTCCTCGGTAGTCTGTGGTCTGCTTGCTTTGCCGTCGTCGGCCCGGAGTATATTTCCATGGTAGCCGCCGAAGCTAAGCGCCCCCGCATTTACATTAAGAACGCTTTTAAGACCGTCTACGCTCGATTCGGTATCTTCTTCATGGGCGGTGCTCTTGCTGTCGGCATCGTCTGCTCTGCTCGTGACCCTGCCTTGTCGGCCGTTGTTAACGGTGGATCCAATGGCTCTGCCGCCGCTTCGCCCTATGTCATTGGTATGACCAACTTGGGAATCAAGATATTCCCTTCAATCATCAACGCGTAAGCACAAACTTGTCCTCATTGGCTCAAATGGATTGGATATACTAACTGACATTTCTAGCCTACTGCTCACCTCCATCTTCTCAGCCGGTAACACCTACACCTACTGCGCTATCCGTACTCTCTACAGTATGGCGCTGGAAGGCCGCGCTCCCCGCGTTCTCACCAAAACCACAAAGAACGGTGTCCCAATCTACTGCTTCATGATCGTCATGATCTTCCCCATGCTCTCATTCCTGCAATGTTCCAACAGCTCCGCTATCGTCATCACCTGGTTCGCCAACCTCGTCACCGCCGGTGGTCTGATCAACTACATCACCATCTCAATCACCTTCATCTTCTTCTACCGCGCCTGCAAAGCCCAGGGCATCGACCGCAGCCAGTTCTCATACACTGGATGGTTCCAGCCCTACGGCGCCTGGATCTCTGGTATCTGGATGTTCATCGTTACCTGTGTCTACGGATACCCGGCCTACAAGCCCTGGAATATCGAGACCTTCTGGTCCGACTACACCATGCAGATCTTCATCCCCTTCCTTTTCCCCATCTGGAAGATTATTAAGCGCACGAAGTTCGTCAAGCCGCACGAGGCGGATCTTGTCTGGGAACGCCCTCTTATCGATGCTTACGAGGCTAGCTTTATGGATCCCCCTGTCGGTTTCTGGAGAGAAATCGGACAGATGTTCGGCTTCCGTCGCATTCAGGGTGGTAATGATAAGCGCAGACAGTCTGTTGCGCCTCCTTCGACGGGTACTGGTACTGAGGAGGGGACTTACACGGCTTAGACTTTTGTGACAGGTCGCAGGTCATTATCGAGAAAATAACGAAAAAAAGCTTCGTGGCTGAGGCAGTGTATCATTTACGCTTTAAGCAGGATACACGCTCTCATTGCTGGTTATGCTCTACACCGATACGGCTTATGCTTTCTATCTCGGTTGGGAAGTTTCAGATACCATAGTAGAAATAAACTTCTAATATTTCCAGTTATCCATTATCCCGTATTTCCAATACCAAGTTTCTTGTCCTGAAGATTGCAGATGCTCAAAGCATCCCTTCTTTCTCTTGTACGCAAGTAAGAGGTTGTTGTTGACAATGTCTCGAGCCTGAAAAGAATCCCCGCTACCCACATCGCTTCCTATGTCTTGGAATGGCGGAAAATTAACTCTGGAAGATCCAATTCAGGGTGTCGGCGAAGACGTCTTCCATGTTGTCTTTGGTAGAAGTGACGAGAGCATTCTTTTTGCTGCAATCGTGCAGAATAATGCATAGGTTGTGGGAAGGCGTTTGTTAGTGTCGAGGAGGAGACGCCAGGTTTTATATGAGCGCTGAAGTGCTAGGGAGACTTCTGTGATGCATGCGGTTTCGGGCATTCAAAGAATGAAGCTGTGAAGGAGATTGCTCTTTTGAAGATGGCTCCAGAACTCGGTGGAGAGGCTTCGTAAGTATATGGAGAATGTGCTGTGTGGTGTCATCTTATCGAACTCGTAAACTCCTTAAAGATAATTCTGTTGATTAAAGGGTTTGATGTGATGGTTAATGATATAAGCATGGGGAAGAGTGGGATAGCTGCCTGAAATTCGTATTTATATCTAGATTCTCAGGCTGGGATTTCGGGGTGGATGTAGTTTATGAGGAACTGCGGAGATCTCCACGGAGAACTCCACCTCGTTCTCTTAATTAGACGTAGCACCTCGGAGCTTTTAACTTAGATATAGCGACTGCATGAACACATTCCTTAGCCCAGGTCAGGGAGACTCTTGGAACTCAAGTAGAATAAATATGACATCTCTAACTAGCACAATCAAAATGGAGAAGAAAGGAGCAAAGAGAACTCGAGGCGCGACTGCATCGGAGTGATGGCGATCTCCCGCAAACGCGGAGTGATAGCGCAGAGGTACACAGAGGAGCGGGAAAAGATTACCTGCATGGAAATGCGACAATCTTGATACGATAATGAAATCGAAGAAAAGGCTTAAAGTCTGAATATATTTTGCTAGGTTATTTAAGGTCCATTGTCATAAGGTATAGTTGAGGTTCTTTGCTGATAGCCAGGATAATTGAAGGGTGGGTGAAACCAAAAGTGTTAACCGAGGCAAGAATTAATGGGGTGCAAATAGGCACTAAGTTCACAGCTGATCAAGCAATCGCAGTTTCTTGGCCGAGAATTCGCAGCATCCGAAAGAAGCCCTAATAAGTTTTGAGGCGAAGGGCAAAAGAGATGCATACATAAGAACGATAGTGCACCGAGGTTGTCCCCACTTTGAGTATACCCGGGTTGCTGCGCCCAGTTTATCGTGGTCTACTTTCATTGGATTGAACTGAAATATTCCATTTATGCTCCTCGAACGCCGATCGTTCGCAGTCTGCCTTGGGCCTGGCTAAGGTGAGGCATGCAGTGATCTAAGTCTCTGGGACGAGTTGTGTGATGACACAACGGGCCCCGAGATATCATAGGGATCGTAGGGTAGCGATCAACAAGGCCGGGTTTGGCTTAGCTTGTGCTGCGAGATCTGAGATGTAGGTTTGAAAATCATGTTGGAGAAGACGTAGGAATAGTCAATTTGAGTGTAACAGAGTTTATATTTACTGACCATTCATTGCCAATGAGGAATTTTATAACGCTGTCGTTGAAATTGCCCGGATTGAGTATAGACTTTCCAACCACCTTCAAAAACTCCGATCCGTGACTTTCATGTCATGCCAGGCCGTTCAGATCGGGTGGCAGTGAAATTCGGTGGACTTTCAGTGTTACAATCTTCACCAACACACAGCTATATTGCTGCCGATCAGCCTATGACTACATGAATCATGCCGGATGACCCATGTTTTCCATTTTCTCGGAGATCCGCATATGAGATTTTCCATTTACGGTGATATTAGTCTACAAAAAACAGGGCTGTTGGCACCTGCACCTGCATTCGAGAGGGTGAAGCTGGCGCAGCCACTTTCATGTTCAAACTTACCAAGAAGGGAAATATTGTCACAGCTCCCATTAGTTTTTGATCTTGTCTTTTTGCTATATTAAAAGCCATTGACAATTCAAATCTCCGAAAGTAGCCCCAGAAAGCTGACTGGAGAAAAGACATCATCCACCATATCAACATGAACACTTATACCTCGCAGCAATTTCAAGCTCCCATGCAGGCTATACTTGCCCTAGATTTACTTCTGCAGCTTTATATTCTTGTTGGTTCTCTTTCGCCCGATGAGCTTGAGGAGGCGCGGGCAAACTTCGAAGCCTTTGCAATTTTCGTGCAGCAATCGTGGAGACTTTTCGGAGTTGAGCTCGATTCAGATAGTACAATAGCGTTGTAAGACCGCAATAAAGTCTCCCTTGGTCTGTGAAAGACTACTTAGAGCTCAACTGACCCATTTCTACATCTTGTTTTTACTCAGAGCAACAGCATACGCCCAGGACCTTTGTACTAGCTCTGCAGCATCTCTTGCATCATTTTACGGTCGTTGGTTCTCTCTCGCCCGCAAATCTAGAATATGCGCGCGCAAACTTCGATCGCTTTGAAACAATGGTGCTTGCTTCGTGGGGCCTTTTTAATGAGTCTTGGCCATGTCTTTGGAGAACTTGCCGGATCACTGGCGGATTTCCAACTATTCAATCCTTGTGGTGCCACATTCAAGAGCATATTAGGGACGAGTATGGACAATCAGGCAGGAGAATGACTGGCCATCATCCCCGGCCAGTTGTATGCCAGTGGCAGGACTGTGGATGTACTACCGAGTTCTCTCGAGTCAGCACCCTGAGGCGTCATGTTAGGGACTTCCATGTTCCGGTGGGCTCGTTCATCTGCCGAAATTGCGAGAGGGTTTTTGCTCGAAGGGATCGTTTCGAAAGGCACCATTGCTCTCGGTTTGAAATCGAGTAAGTAAGAGATAGTCTATTCTGTGACCATCAGGAATTAGTTTGCCTGGGCAAATATTCATCCTCTCGACTTGGAGCAGTCTCGTGCCGACGAGTTCGTCCGCAAGATTGGACTGCACGACGGATGATGTCAATTGGATGTGGGGGAGGGGAGATCAGGATTTACGCCATTAACTATTACGCTATTTTTGTATGGTTTGTAAAAGAGTAGGGCATTTGATTTGTCTTCGAATTCTTCATTGATTTCTAATCTGTAAATAGGACATTTGTTAGCTATCTGTATTGTTTTGGGAAAACTTTGCTCTTGAAAACCAAAATGATTCTCGATCTCGAGCAAGTACTAACTTTCGAAGGGCTTTCTTACCTATATAGCAACTGAAACCCCTGAAGCCATTTCAGGGCTGGGGTATGGAACAGGGTGTATTATCCTTGCAACTTAGGGATCATTTCAACTGAGGGAAGGCCAAGAGAGAAGAAGAAGCAAGCGCATGCCTCGAGTTTCTTGACAGATGCAGCAGCTTGACGATAAAGAATTCATGTACGAATTCTAGATTTGCGACAAGAAGGATTTTACCCCGACAATTGACTGGAAAGTGCCTCTGCGAGAGATGAATCACCGACTTAAATACCCCTAGGTCCCGCCATGTAGTCATTGCCCAAAGGAGTGGGGGACAAAAGCGCCAAGGACAACCCGGGTCAGCCGCCACAAAGCCAGCGCGGGTCGCGTCACCGTGGGAATCCTGGGTCGTGTACGAACTTGATTTGTCAAAAAAAGAATGCAGACGAAAAAAGATCAATCGCAATATAGTGATTGTTGGTTTATCTAGAATGAGTTATGGGTCCATCATGTGCCACATGCGCAGGTGGGTGCAAAGTTCCACTGATCAACGAGATCCGCCGAATGAGAATGTCGCGGAGTGATAACAGTATGTACAACAAGGGTCCACAGCTGCGATCGTCAGCTTCAAGGCAACAGGGGCTCAAAAAATACAGCCCATTGCTGGCGTCGCATAATCTTACGATGCTCGCCAGAACTAGAAGGCCTGTTTTAACTGGATCGCTACGAAGCCTCGTTCCTAATTTGACTTTTTCTCAGCGCGAAGTGAGGCGTAACGTAGCAAAGTTTCTTTCTCCAGAGGCGCGGTCAGACTAAAAGAAGGCAGACTCGCATCACTGGTTCGCTGCATGAGCAAGCACCCAGCCCGTCTTCATACACTGTGCATACAGTCACCCGGGTTCTGCATACTCCGTACATGAGTCGCCATACAGTAAAAAAGGTGGGCGAAACGGGCTATGCAAATGGGTGAGCCGAGGAGGAACATGCATAGACGCGCATTGGTGGCTGCCTCAGCTGAAGGTTTTGTTTTGCAGATCGGTGTTCCGTCGGGAGTACTCTTGCACTTTTGGCCATTTTTCAACTTCTGGGCGAGTCCCAACGAATAGTTGATGGCGTCACTTGCTTTTACACAGCCCGTTCTTCCTATAGAGCACTTGAGGCATTAATGCGCAGCACCCTGTCACATGTGCTCTATGTACCATACAAACCATGCTTACCACCTGAGCCACGCGCATTTGAACATACCAGCAAAGGATTCCTGAAAGGACTTGTTAGCTCTCGAGTTCATCGAGTGTATACATATCACGGAACGAAGAGGAGGCCAGAAGCTACAAGGATAGATAGCGGCTCAATAGTTAAATAGAGAAGATGATAGATCCACAAGTGAATTGGTGAAAGGACTCGAGCTGCTACTCAAACTGCTCAATAAAACTCTATATACAGGCCTCAAGGCGAAGGCCTCCGGTGATAAAGCAGAGGGTATGAACGCCCTTCCTGTAGCGCTCTACAACCAGTATCCTTCGAGTCGTGCCTTCACAAGGTAGAATATGTGCGAAAGTTCTTAACTTTCAGGTGCCATGCTTGCTTCTATCTTTTGTAGCACTCAACATATAATTCCATCTCTATTTGCCATCATCTTACGCGGCCAATTGAGACCAGACATTAGCATAATGCTTCAGTCCTTATACTCATTGATTCCTTGAACAACACACCGGCGTGACTGACGCTCGCAATCATCGCCTTAGGCTCATTCCCAATTAACGGAACAGTGCTTGCTGTTCGTTCATGTGGCTGGATTCATTGCGCTCTGTGCTTGGCTTGGTATTCATGCATATGTCTTGATTTTCTACCTGAAAGATGCAAGTGTATCCATGAAAAGATATTCTGCAAGCAGTTACTTAGTCTGTGTACACAAAATCAAGACTCCAAACGTCCCCAAGACGTTCATTAGACTCTCCAAGCCCGCCATTGAGTACAACAGTATTGTCATTCACAACATCGGCATCAAACCAGCCCCGCGGTTGTGGAGCTTCCCCATCGAGGGAAACCTGCTGCCAGATCTTCTTCTCCATGTCAAAAGCCCATACATCACCCAGCATCTTTCCAGCGCCCTGGTGACCCAGAGAACTAGGATCGCGCTCACCAAATAATGTAACGAGGAACGACCGGCCTCCAAGGCGAAGTGGCAATACTGCACTCACACTGCGAGGCGTTGGTCCTTCTATACCATCAGGGAGATAGGTGTGGGATGCCCAGGAATTAGCGCCGGGAGAATAGATGTCGAGGTTGCCTCCCTGCTCGGCCTTCCCGTCAAATCCATTCATTCGGTATAAAGCGCCGTCAATAAAAGCGATAGATGTTCCGCCTCGCGGGGGATCGAAGGCCGCAGCAAGCTCTGTCCACTCTTTCCGCGAGACACTGAAAGACCACAGGTCACCGAGGCGTCCCTTCTCAGGGCAGCCTGCATGAAGGTACAGCGTATCCTTTCCGTCACTTGCCATGCAGTGGTAGCTGCGAGAAGCAGGAATTTTGTTGTAATCGCTCTGGGAAGTAGAAAGAATCGACCACTGTGCTGCCGCAGGATCAAATTCCCAGATCGCACCGTTTTCTTCGATCGGCGCCATTTCAACTCCCCCACGGCCGGAGAAAATGTAGATCTTTCCGTTCAGGGTTGCAGCTGCCGTTCCAACACGTGGAGATGGGCATTTCGATGTAACGCACTTCGACTTTGTCGCTTTGTCGGCTGTTTTGTGAGAAGGTTCAGTATCATCAAGCAAGTGTGTGAGATCGCGAATGACATGGGACTTACTGTTACTCAATGCGATGGCGTGTACATCGTTATCGCGGGGTTCGCGGGGCTTCAGTTCCCCGCCGAACACGTATGCATGGCTGCCAGCAACCGAGATGATGTGCGACGAGCGACGAAGTATTTCAGCCTCCAGAAGCTTGTGGCACTTTGCTGTGATCTTGGCCATCTTGGGAGATATTCTGGTGAGAAGAATGTCACTTTAAACTTGGTACACTGGGATTGAAAACAATCTCCAGACTTGCGGTCATGCTTCGGCATTTATACCTCGAGATCATGGTGCCGATGAAGAGGCACTTGAAGATCCGGCGATTTGAGGTTCCGAAATCGCCGTGTTCCACACTTGCAGATCGAGGAACACTTGGCGCAAGCTAAATGTGGAGGCGTGGAGAGTAGTGCGGCATTTGAATGGCTGCGAAGACTCGTGGGGCTCGAGGGAACGTGGACTAAGTCACCTGACACTCCGCCTTGGTGGTCTCGGAAGCCGAAGATGCTGAATAAGCAATTCCCATCGTCTTTCGGCTTCCTCGCTATGGCGCCGAAGAAGAAAATAGTGCAAAAAAGAGCTTGTGATGTATGCTATGCTAAGAAGGTACGTGCTACTTGATCTGGAAATGGAGACTCGCATGACGTACTGACTGGGTGAGAAGATCCAATGCTCCTTACCGACCCCAGAAGGACCTTGTGAGTGGTGCGACGGGCACGGTATTGATTGCACATTCGCCAGAGAGAAACCCCGAAAGAAGCGGGCAACCAGGTCGGTCCATGATCAAATCAAGCTTATGGCTCTTGGTGATTATCCAGTCTGACAGGTTTCAGTGAGGTCGCAAGGCTATCGAGACGCCTCGAACAACTTGAAGCTACATTAGCCCAGAGCCAATCACCGAGCAACAGCATATTGCAGCACAAAGAGCCATCGAATTTAGCATCCACACCCACTGCGAGAGAAAATGTCGACCCTGTCGATCGAACGCTCGCAATCGCCCTTCCTTGCACTAACTTGGGACCTAATTGGTTCTTCGATGGTATGCCTATACAGTCCGAGCAAGGTTTGCGCTGGATGACAGCCAAAACAGGCCAAGAGGTTTCTTTGGATGATCTAGCTCCTCCGCAAACAGATCGTTCAGCGACATGGTCTCTACATTCATCCCCATTGCAACAGTTATGCGACCTGCCAGACGAACGCATCGTTGCAGACATGATGAACGATACCATTGTCAATTCACCATTCCAAATGCAAGTCCCTGTGCTGGAGTCGGTCTCGATGAAGAATATAGCGAAAATTGCCTTTGATTCGATCGATTGGACATCACCACTGCCTTCTCAGACCTCTGCTCGAGCATGCCTTCAAAGCGCCCTTTCAATGGTGTCAGAATTGAACATCTCCAACCACACACTATCTCCGAGCGATTCAGAGATCTACGCAGCAAAAGCACAACATGTTTTACAATTGTTGACAACCGACACCAGCCTGTCTACTCTTCAGACAGCACTGATCCTGGTAGGGCTCTACTTGTTTTCGTCTGCGACCTGGTTTAACATGATCACTAGGCAATAAAGAGGGTACTCCGAGCCGCGTGGGAAGATGCCTTGTACTTCAATTCGATTGCATACCGCATCATCTGCTCCTTTCAAGGACACATGGACAGGCCGTTTCAATTGTCCGAGATTCCATCCACCTATGTAATACACGAAAAGAAGCACGTCAGAAGTCTCTTTTGGATCTGCTACGCGCTAGACAAAGAAATATCACTACGCACTGGAAACCCGCCACTTTTAGTCGATGGTTACTGCGACTTAAAATCGCCTCCGAGCAACTTTGAAAATGACGTGGCGTTTGTAAATTCAAACGAAGTTCCCGAAGACAAAAGACATCCATCGCTTGAATACATCACCCACGTGCTAGGAAACATGCAGCTTAGCAAATTGAAAGAACGCATCTTCGACCTTTTATTTTCCGCCCGCGCTTTGAACGAGAATGACAGCCAAACACTTGTTAACATCCGGCAACTGGATGACGAAATTGAGAGATGGAGAATATCGATCCCGCTCTCTTTGCGACCGGTGCTTTCAGTGCCACAAAATGATAGTGTCGGAGCAGATGATCACAGGACAGCGTTCATCAAACCGCGCATGCTCTTGCAACTGGAATACAACAGGCTCGTGACAATCATACATACAAGTGTGAGGAAATGCACAACAGATGCCAGCGATGGAGTCCGAGATCTTCATGATGTCGCACACTCGAGCTTCGACTTGTCATTAGTCGCTAGCCGCTCTACTCTGCGGTGCTTACGATATCTAATCAACCTCTTGGAAAGGAAATCCTTTAAGTAAGTGCCTTACACTAAAGCTTCACGTGCAGCATCACTTACGAAGATCGCAGTATCATAAGTCTTTATGCGACACCTGCCGCCTTTGCGATTTTTCTCGATATACTTATTCATCCTTTCAGCCGGCATTCCTCACAAGATTTAGAGCTACTGATCTCGTCGGTCAATGTCATACGGAATATGTCGAATAACGCGCTACATCTAAATGAGGGGAGGCAGGTTATGGAGATAGGAAATTTCTTGATGCGTTTGGTTTGCCTTGGGACATGTACAATTACGAAAGAGCAAACTACTGGAGCTCGATGAATATGCAGAAAGCGCATCGTTCCGTAGTATTCAACTATCTGTCTCGCTATGCATGAATCTGTCGAAGAAGAAAAACAAAAAGAAAAAGAAGTGGAGACGAGGCTGGTCGGGTTGGGTCGAGTCGCGTCGCGTCACTTTAGGGGCAATCTTGCCTGTCGAGGAGACCGCTCATAGAAGTTAGCAAAGGCTTCTGGAAGGTGTGATGTGAAAAACATCATTCGAGTACTTACCTTGACGAGAAGGATGCAAAGGTTGCACCCTTACTCGACCAACGTCTCGAGGATTCCCCATACATCGACGTCGATGATATCCGACCTCTTGCCTCAAGATTGTTGAGGCACAAAATTACCCACTGCTGTGGGCTCATTGTCGCGCGTGGTCGGAAATCCTGGATTTCCGCAATAATGTCTTCCAGGTCGGAGTCCTCAAGGCGGCCCGCTTCGAACACCACGTCGTACGTAGGGACACCGAAATTCGTCTCGGTTTCCCTCTCCTCATTGAGGAGTAGGTAAGTCGTTCTTTTTATGTTGATTATCCATATGACCCAGGGCCTGGGTCCCATCCCTTCAATACGTGGCAGTATGGCTACGAAGATGACAGCCATACCGAATGATAGTGTCTACAATCATTCAGTTGATGTATGATAGTAAGTGGGGTATCTGAGTCTTACCTTTGGAATGAATAGTAAATTAATTAAACGTGTTTCCAAGTTATGTTGTGTTGTAAAGCGCGCGCGGAACGTCCGAAACCTTGGGAGAAGTTGGAGAGTGGAAGAGGCGGGAGCGGAGAATCTTCGTATATATAGCATGTCAACTGGTGCCTGTTTGCAATCTTAGAAACCTAGATGTGTACATTATGAAAGAACAGATTACTGACCCTTGATGAACATGGAGGAGGAGTGGCTCGCAAATAATATCTAGTTCTCTATGTCATAACCTCTCCCTATTATCACCGAGCCAGTTGTAAAATACAAAATCAGTAGATCAGTAGATCAGTAAAGCGGAAACAGACGAGTCGTATCGCGAGCCTTCATCGACGCCAAAGAATCCCCGCGTAGAAGTTAGCATATGCTTTTAAAAAAGGGAATCTGCGGAGAATTATTCGCGTACTTACATCGCGGGGAAGAACTTGAAGGTCGGATTCTCAGTCTACAAGAGTTTCGAGGATGCCCCATATCTCAACATCGAACGTGATGCGTCCTCTGGCCTCGGAATTGTTTAGGCAATAAATCACCCACTGCTAGGGTGTTATACTTCCCGCAACTGTTCTCCAGGGTAGGAAGCTCAAGACTTCCGCAATGATCCATGGATATCTTCCATATGAGAGTCCTCGAGGCGGCCCACCTCAAATACCCCGTCGTACGTGGGGACTCCGAATGCTGTCTCCGTCTCATTCTGCGGATTCAGCTGCAAATATGCTGTTCGTTGATGATTTATAATCCAGATTACCCATAGCCTGAGCCCGACGCCTTCCTCGCGTGGTAACATGGCAACGAATATGACCGCCATTGTGGATGTCTGGAAACAATCAGTTGACGTGTAATGGTAAATGGTGTATCTGAGTCTTACTATTGAGATGATGTATCAATAAGATATATCGCTAAGGTTAAGTTGGGATGTGAAAACGCGTGTGCGGATCTCACCTGGGCAGCAACCTTGGAAGAAGATGGAAAGTGGAAGAGGCGAGGGGGGCGGATAATATTCGTATATATAGCATGTGCCTGTTTGAAACCTTAGAGACCTGGTTGTTACAGTCTTCAAATGTTCAAAATACCCCGCCTCCAAAAACCTTGGAAGCCTTTCCAAGGTTATAATGAGGGCTACCGAAAGTCATTTGCCAATTGTAAGTATGTTGTCCGGCGATGGTTCATGCACTATCACGAAGGAGCGAACTAACGATCCTGAATAAACATAGAGATAGATGTAGGATACTATGGAGGAAAGATTTGTCTTCTGTACTTGTATAGGCGGGCTTTATTTGTGAGATCACGAGAAGAAAGACTGGGGAGAGGAAAATCCCGGCTGTCGAGAAGTATGTGTATTAGCATCGGCTTCTGAAGATTGTGATTGGCGATCACACCGTAGCTGAGGAAGATATCCGTGGACCTTTCGAAGTACTTACAGGGTCGTTGGAAATGTGCAAGGCGCGCGTTTATTCCACCAACTTCCCAAAATTATCACAATCCTCAGTGCAATCATAACAGAAGTTTAGGATTTCCGCGATGATATCCTCCAGGTCGGAGTCCTCGGGGCGACCCGCCTTGAATAGCCCGTTGTAAGTGGGTACACAGAAATCTGTCTCCATTTCCCCTTCACTGGTCATTTGGATCGTGATTATCCTTTCGATATTGATAACCCAAATAACCAAGGGTCTGGGTCCCATGATTGAAGTCTGTCAAGAAAGTCTAGACAAGTTACCGAGAAACCTGGAAGTGATTGACAAATCGATGGTGAAGAAGGGAAGAGGATGCGGAGCTTGGACTGCTAAACATTTGAATATACATACATGTAGGCGGAGAAGGCGGAGAAGACGGAGAATGCAGCTGCCCTCACCAAGAAAGAGATTGCCCAGGTGATATTTTAGAAGACGACCAGAAGCTATTTGAGCGTCGAAAATGCCCAACGAAAAAAAAGATCAAAGATGATACGCGACCTCCAATTCCACAAGAATGCTTGTAGAAGGGATTCTCCTATTTCTTCAGAGCTTGAAAGCAGTGGCAGATATTTCTATTATTCGATAAATTCGGGACACATAGCTATCTTTATGCAACTAGCGAGGACCTATCAGCGCATAGCTGGTCACCTGATATTTGGTGAGGCTGAACAAACATTCTTCCGAAGATCAAGCGATCTGACTCAACATATACCTTCAAAATGACTGAGATCAACTTTGGTATCCCCAATCGGGGGCTACAAATCGCACAGAATCCCGGCATTGTCCATGCCCATTTCCACTCTGGATATGTTGCTGCTTCCTACCCTCTGAGCGTTGACAGCTGTCGACACGTGATGTTGCTCACCGACCCAAAACACGACCGCGATATAGTCAGAGGCAACAAGGGGTAAAGAGTTGCTGGAACTTGCGAGTGGATTCTTAGGAACGAATCCTGCTCTTCGTGGCTCGATGACGCCTTGCAGAATCTTTGGATCTACGGCGGGCCCGGCAAGGGGAAGACAATGCTCGCTGTATTTTTGACAGAGGTGCTTGAGAAGCATACTGAAGAGCAAGAAGATTCGACTTTCCTTTTCTTTCTCTGCGACAACCAAGATAAAAAGAGGAATAGCGCCACTGGAATATTGAGAAGCTTCATATACCAACTTCTTACAAAGCGGCGACATTTGTATGATTATATTTCCATGCATTTCGAAGAGGAGAAAAAAGGGGAGGTGGTCTTGCAATCTGGCCAACTTTTACGGGACATTTTTCAAATGCTTCTCGAAGTGGAAAACCAAAAGATCTATTGTTTGCTTGATGGACTGGACGAATGTGACGACGAATCTGTAAACCTCCTGGTCAGAAAGCTTCAGGGGTATTTCTTTTCTAGCTCCGAAGGATCTAATTCCAAATTCAAGCCCATAATTATCAGTCGAGAAATTTGTGGATTCCAGAGCTTCCACCACTTACGACTGGATCCAGACAACACTGAACATATACAAAGCGACATTGGAATTGTCATTGCAAACACCATTAAGCAGCTTGAGATCAAAAACATACCCGGCTATTCCAAGATTGCAAATACCGTCAAACAAGTCATTACAGAGAAGGCCGAGGGAACATTCCTTTGGGTCGGCTTCATCATGAAAGAGCTTTTAAAGCAAGCAACTTGTACCCAGATTCTAGATACTCTTCAAAGGCTACCATCTGGGCTACCCGCAATCTACAGTCGCATCCTACTGCAAATTGACGATAGCCAGCAGCCACTAATTTCAAAAATCCTAGGCTGGGTAGCGATGGCCGTTCGGCCTTTGAATCTGCAAGAGCTCGCGGCAGCTATTCCCATCCCACCAACCCAAGGACTTGACAGAATCCAAATTCTGCGGGATTTTATCTCTATTTGCGGAAATATGCTCCAGACTCGTAATTTTACTTCGAAGGAACTACCGCACTTCAGTGTGCATGTTTCATCGGAAATGAAAAAATTGTGACCATTTTACTCGAAAATGCCGCTGATTACAAAGGTAGTACCCTGAGCAGCGCCATAGCAGGCGGGCATGAGAGAATTCTTATGTTACTCCTCCAGAAGGGTCCCGTTGCGAACTCGAAAGGCAAAACAGGGACTCCGGCATTGATAACAGCATGCGATCGCGGAAACAGAGAAATGGTGAACATGCTGATCAAGGGTGGTGCTGATGTGAACTTAAAAAATGAAGAAGGAGCTACCCCATTGATGGCAGCATCCTCTAGGGGGGACCTGGAAATGGTGAAAACTCTGATTGGGAACCGCGCAAACGTTAATTCACTGAGCAAATCTGGATTGACGGCATTGTGGTTCGCGTCACAGAAAGGGGATACGGAGGTGGCACGATTTCTGATTGAGAAGGGCGCCAAAGTTGATCTGCATGGCAGGCCCAAATCCTGGATACCATTCCGGCGACCGAGTACTGCTGGTCCAAGATATTCAAAGCCATTGCAGAAGGCATGTTCACATGGAGATACACCTATGGTGAAATTACTGCTCGAGAAAGGAGCTTATCTCCAAAGTGACCATGAATGTTTACACACAGCCTCTGGGCGCGGATACTTCGATATCTTCATGTTACTGGTTGACAAAGGGGTCAACATCGATGAGAAATGCTCTCGGTCTGGCAGAACACCTTTGAGTTGGGCGGGAAAGTTTTGGAGAGTAGATACCGTTCAACTATTGCTTGAAAAGGGTGCCTCTATTAATGAGCGTGATAAGGCCGGTGATACTGCACTGATCCTTGCTATAAGTAGCCGGGAAAGGGAAAGCTTTAATCCCCGGAAGCCTGAGGAGCATATCATCATAGTAGACCACAACGGGGAGGAAGATTGTGAACTTGAGAGGCAAAGGGTTGTGAAGATGCTGCTTGACCATGGCGCTGACGTTAATGTTCAGAGTTGTTTCGGCTAGACGGCACTGAGCGTGGCTCAAAAATATGAACAATCGACTATCGTCCAGATGCTATTGAATAAGGGCGCATCTTAACGTGAGACCGTTTGCCAGCACCGTCGACGAAAATCTGTCTAAATCATGAGGAGCTTAGAATCAAAACTCGAGAATGCAGTTGATAATCTTTTGAGTAACATGTAAGGATTCACCTAGAAAGCCATTAGCTTTCAAGATTCCATGATTTGACATCCTTAATAGTTGGCAAGTTGTGAAGAATGCTAAATTTTACGAACGTGATGCAACCGGAGAAGATTCAAGCTTCACGACTTTATTTATCTAGCAGCTAAGATTCCACTGGAAGTATGAGCGTCAAGAGTTGGATTTGATTCATTCTATGCTACCCTGTCTGAACTATATCTATTGTTTAACGTTGACTTGCACGTTGCTATTCCCCACCACCGTGGCGCTCAAAGTAGGTGGTCCTTGAGGATTGGATTTCCATTGAGCCTCGATGTGACCTCCGGTCGACAATGGAACTCGACCCTCCGCCCAAGTAAGTCCCAAGCCTTGTGCGATATCAAGAGCAGGGTCCAAAACCCAAACGTATTGACCTAAGTTAGAATCAAGCTCTGTTCTCAAGCCAATAATGTAATTTGTGTAGATGTATGTCGCGGCACCACCCCATGGGTGACTCAGACTGGTGAAAACATCGATACCTGGACTCCCATCTGCATAGAGATACTCCCAGCTCGCTCCCGTATAATATTCGTTCTGGGTAGACATCTTAGGCCAGAATACCTCCGCTAGTGCTTTGATAGCCGGAAGAACGATCTCCGAGCTGGTATTATACTTCATATGGGCGATGAAAAGCGACTCGAAGAGAAAGCCTTGAGTGTTTGGAGAAAGCTGCGTGGTCGGACCATCTGCCGTGATGGAGTTATCTTTGTATCCAATGTCCAAGAAGAGATCTGAGAGGCGTTGAATGCTAGATGCGACACGATTTGCGGAAGCGACCCCGCCGCGGATAGTAAATGCGGTCGCTAACATAGATGTGTCGTTACTTTGAGTGAGAGATAGACTGTATGCCGCAAGGCCGTCATTCCACAGCTGGCTATTTATAGCCTCAGTTACATTCGACGACAGACTAGCCCATTCAGTCGCAGTCGCAGTTTCTCCAATTATATTGGCCACATCGACTAGCTGGTTAAGAGCAACGACGAAAAGTGCGTTCGGAGCGGTAGCGTTCTGACTGCCTTGAGCTGTGAACCAAGATGCACTAGCATTTGCCATGAGCCCAGTACTGGAGTCGAGGTAGCGATTCACGAGCGTTTGAACCAGAAGTTTTGTTCCATCCCAATGATCACGAAGCGTCGCAGTGTCATTTGTCAAAGCGAAGTAGTCTCCCAGAGTAAGGAGGAAAAAGAATTCATAGTCAGTCTCGCCAAACTCGGATGGATAGTACGTTTCACGGTACTTAGCACCCGCACCCATATAGGCCTGCACGGGCACAAGTCCTTCCGCAGGACCGGGAGGGTATTGCCAATCGAACTCAAACTGGATCATGCTCTTTATGATATCGTACTGGCCAGTACTAGATGCAATAATACGTGCAGTGTGTGCGAAGTCGCCGATCCAAATCGCACGATCTCGCTTGGCGCCATCGATACATACAGCGTAAGAATTGCTTCCAACGGCATACTCCTCGAGCACATCCTCGGAAGTCAGGGGATTGGAGTATATCATAGTACCATTTTCAGCGGTAACTGTGGCGTTCTTGAAGTAGGCTGCTTGGTTTTGGAATGGACCGAATCCGAAATTGCCAGTCGTCACGCTGTCGGACCCCCAGCTAGTGCTGATCCAGCTCGTGTATGGAGCGCTTTCGACAAAAGCGATCTCGGTTCCGTCGACGGAGATCGCGTAGCCGGTGCCGTTTATCGTGGTCTTGATTGTATACCATGTATCGTCCTCGATCGCAAGCTGGGAGACATCGTATGTCGTCACCGGGGCCGAGCTCAAGAGAGTTTGGTTCACGAGGCTGAAGCCAAAACCCGCAATGAGGCTATTTCGGGCAAGAGATGTAGTGTTGAAGCTCTCCAGCGCTGGCCCATTGGAAGTTAAAACAAAGTAAGCGCCATATCCACCATTTGCTCCGCCCGCGACACGCCAACCAGTGCCGCCAGTTGTGATTTTCGTTTGGAATTCGAGAGTGTAATTAGACCAGGTAGCGGCCAAAGCTGATACTGCTGGGAATTGGCCTTGAATGAAGGCCCCGTCATCAGTGATAACCCAGGTGGAGGGTTGTGTGTTGGCCTCAAAGCAGGATGCCTGTGCAGCACGAGCTCCTAGACCCCAAACGGCCTGGTAGCTGTCGTTGGATGTAGAGAAGCTACCGGGGAGGTCGGTAGTCGCGTTTATTGAGACAGTCGGTCGTAGACCAATATCGTTAATGGTCAGAGATGAGTTTCCCAGAACCGTGATTGACTGCCAACGCAAGCCTCCCTGGAGCAAAGACGACTCGGTCTTTCCAGCTCCAGTAATGTTAAACGTTTCGGCGCGAAAGGAGTTTGCTAGACCGTTGACAAATAGCCTGTCGCAATGATTAGAAGGGCATGGATATAATGGAATAGTATCAGCTTACCATGGGCCATCGCCTTGAGATAACCCAAGTCCTTCAAACGGTTCTGTGTACTTGAGCTCAACCTGGACTGGCCTATCAGGCGTTTCAGTGTTGATGTAAGGAAAGCCGGCAACTTCAGTGCCGTAGTCCAAGGTTAACACTGGGTTGGTACTATCAAGGGTCACACTCTCTCCTTTGTACTGCTGGAGACCATCAATTTCTGGGCCAGTGCTGGCACGATATGAGATAGGCGCATACGAGTGGACCACAACTGGAAGAAAAAGGGCCAGCGCCCTCGCCGTGAGAGAAGCCATGCTGCTAAATCTTTACAAGCTCGCTTGCCGGCAACCTGTGAACTTTCCGTCTAGGTCTGAATTCAAGTGAAAGCTGCCCCCAAAGATTAAATAGTAGCTCTGTGTCAGCATAATCTTACTCCATGCACAGATCGCTCATCGTCAATTGCCCTCAGACTGGGGTTCTGGGTAATTGGGCCAATTGACTCAGTGAAATCCGTGTCCACCGTCCTCGCGATTGCTTTAAACCGAATTGCGCATGGATACCACCTCGAGCCTCCTTCGACTAAGCTCAATAAGGTGATTTTGACCGCATTTGCTAGAAGGGGTGGGCCAGCGCTAGCTTCGGCAGGAGACGAAGCGAGAGGAATTGGGCTCAATATTAAGAATGACCCCTCACGGCCAAGACTATTGCAGCAATAAAGCTTCTGCCATGCAACCTTGCGAGATCTCTGATACCATTCACATGTGTCCATCCCGCAATGCGGAATTCAAAGCCACAAACCTTGGAATGCAGGGTCCCTTTCCCCGGATCCTTCTTGCGGGGTTCAAGATCCGGGGCAAATTGCACCGAGGGTCTCCTGGACCAAACTCAAAATAAGACGTCCCAACTGTCGGGCGCAGAAGATTGGAGCTAAGGACTAGGAAGATCGCAATATGTTGATAGGGCTATGCAGATGATAATGTGAATCCTATGTACAGTCTACTATATACATTGGAGGTAAATCTTCCGAGGTCAGGGCTTCAACCAGCCAGCCGGTTAGAGTGTACACCACGTGGGATGCGACAGACCTCTCGAATATCGTCAGGCATGGTATTCCAAATGACCTGGCGTACCTCCTTGCCAACCTGTTCGATGGAGTCCATCGCCCAGATGACATCAATATGTTCATACTCCTCAATGATCTTTGAATGCACGAGCTGTACATGAGGCTCGTGTCCGTCCTGAAAGCGACGGAGGAGTCGACGTCCATCGACGAGCTCATCGGATCCTCCAATCCAGAGGGCGAACGGCGGCGTTCCTGGACCAAACCAAGTATTGCTTCTTTCGGCGCCCAGACAAGGATCGTCAGCGTTTTCTCCTTGTGCACCGTCATTGTCATCGCCTTCATTGACTGATTCGTCATGAGTAGATAGAATGCATCTATGCTTCGCAAAGCTTTCGTTTCCAAGCCACCAACGCATCGACTCGGAGCTGACATATACAGGAGAAAATTGGAACATTCGATGACGTAAATCACGTTCCCAACGCTCATCGGACCATCCAAACAAGAAGGAAAAAACCCAATAGGCAAATGTACCGTATATTCTGGGATGCATTATGTTTCGCGCGGATATCATGATGGGTATGAAGGAATGAATGCCGAAGACCATGCGAAATGTACCGGGCGAAAGACCGCTCATGAAGCGGAAATAAGGATTATGGACCAGTGGACCGGCGTATGCAGCAGGTGCGAGCGCACAGAAGACAGAAATGCGACCACCAAGCTCAGGTCTATGCTCTTTCGCCAACGCAACAAAGGTTTCAGTGGTGCCTTGAGAGTGGCACACAAGCCCCAACTTTTCAAAACCTGTCTCATACAAGACTCGAGAGGAAAGCGCTGCGAGATCGAGGGCTCCAAGATGTCGGATATCCCAAGACCACATGCGAGGGTCAGACGCGGAAAGCGTAGTGTGCTCTGGACTCATGCCGCAGCGGTTATTTCCAAGCCAGACATCGTAACCCGACTTGCACAGAAAGAACGCTAAGCTATCGTCATCATTGGTGCAGAACGTGCCTGCACTTTGCAGGAGCCCGTGGACTAGAAGGACAGGGTATCGCCGGTTTTTGTTTCCATTTGACGGGTTTCTTCCAAGCGGTTCAGTGAAAACAGTAGGGCCGCGAGCCTCTCTCTCTTCTTCCGACAGAGGTGCATACTCCTGGGGGTTATACACGTGCCATAGGGCAATGATGAAGCCATCCTCCGTTTGCACTCGGAATGTCTCTACATCCAGACCAACCCGTCGAGCATAGTAGGAGACATCGCAGACTATGGGATCTTTGCCTCCCTCTAGCGCTATGCAATCCTCTTCCCCTCGTTCCTCATCTGCATATTTCTTTTGTTTCCTCTCATCCCATCGACGCTCTGACTCGGCTCTTGCTCGCCTGCGAGCTATTTCTTCCTCGTGGAAGACTCGTCGAAGCTTCGCATGTCCACCCAGTCGTGAGATCGTATTCGAAACAGCCGAACTTGCCGTCCGAACCAAGGCACCGGTGAAGATTAAGGTGAGGAAAGTCAACGAAAGAGTGAATGAGACCGTTCTGATGGCATAGTACCGGATATTGCGAGCGAGGGTCGGGGCTTCGTAATAAGGGAGCGGGGGAAAAAGAGGGTGGTCGCAAGATGCAACCGGGAGAACAAGGTTAGACAGCAGCTGAGTCTGCTTCTCTGGCGCAGAAACCGGGTCTGTGCCTGCGTCTGGCTTCGTCTCCTGCAGCAGTAAGGAGGGTTCCCCGCTAAGATTGGCGGATGCGGATCGTGCATGCTGGACCCCAGATTTACCCGGGGTCCCCGCATGACTGCGCGCTTGAAGGGTCTCCATGGGTATTTCGAGGGGGGTTGGGATCAGGTTATCGGCGTAGGGGCATCGGCGCACATTCTGGCCCGAAGCATGGAGGAAGGCGAAAGTTGGATGCGGAGGAGGAGAAGACCGCGGAGAAGGAGCGTTCACATGCACCGCCGATGTGGGCCAGGCACAGGGATGGCCACGTGACATTCAGCCAACCACATGCCGTCCTCTGTCTCCACAGCTGTTATAGATCTGCTTTATGGCGAGTGCGAGGAAATTTTACGCGCAATCAGTACTAATAATAAGCCATACAGAAAGAAATGGATCACAATGATTTCCTCCAGAAGACTGGCTTTATAGATCTCCCAAATACCACGGTTCCATCCTCAGCATTTCTCGATCTAAATTTGAAACTCCTGTTTTACTCATGCGTTCCCCGCCGGAATAACAGTCTCCAGGTGGGCTGCTTCGGCACTGAGCTTCTCATTTGCCTCATTCTCGAAGTCGGGAAATTTCCCAACGTGAGTGCCAGTAACATCGCGTATGTCTTTCAAGTGAACAAATGGCACAAAGCCCCTTGACTTCCAGGCCACTGAAACATTGGAATAAAGTTCATCAACTTGCTCAAGCGTTATCGGAAGGAAAAAGAGCCCCAGATGAAGAAGACCTTGGGTTACAGGATCATGTTTGCGGGGCCGTCATTCACCAGATAGGGATTGGCATGGGCGAAGGCCCAGCTTAGAAGCCAGTTAGTCCAAGTCGTTATTGATAGACACCTATCGCGGGCCTTGATTGGGAGAAGCTCTCCGGTAACAATCCATGCCACCAGGCAACAAGAACTGGCAAAGAAGAAACTACATAAAAATGTTAGGGAACAAGTTAAATAGCCCAACATTCCTTGTTCCACCAATTTCCAATTTCCTGAGCGTTATTATTGATTTTGTACAAACGATGATGTCTTGTCAACGCAGGATTGATGGATATCTCCTGCTGGATATATCCGCCTGGCTGTATATCTACAACTGAAAGACTTTGCCATCATTTCCCTCCTTCATCATCGCCTTCAGATTTCACCTGGGCATCTGTCGTACTGACGGCGCTTACTTGTTATCCTCTTTCTATTGTACAGTGTTGAATATATCTTTCTCCATACAACTCCAAATAGTACGTTCGTATTTCTTTGTGGGATTGGGTTGTTTATGCATTGATTAAAACTGGAATATTCCATGCCCTTCTACAACCAAGATACTTCCAAGGTTTGAATTGAGGATATTCTATAGGGCAATGCGGTATTTCGCATACATCTTCATGATATGGAGTCTATCTATAATGATTAAGGGCGATGTTCTCGAATACACTAGTCACAATACTGGATACTTCACAGCGAGCTATTGTCCAGACTCAGCAAATTTTCTACAGCCTATTTTTGAAGACCATATTCATTTGGATACAAGATACTTATAAATAAGTATTCAAGCTATCTGCAAAGTCAAGTAAGTATTCACCAACTGGAAATTTCCCAATCCAACTTTACTTCTACTTCACTTCCAGAATGAAATATAAGATAAGCTATTGAGATTTCATACTTGAGGATTCACAGTACTAATTCACTTTACTTACTAAGTTCCCCAAATAGGTTGTTCTACTGCCAGGCACAGGTATTTAATGCCGTATTCTTCCCCTTGACCTCTTCTTTTCCTTTCCCATGCCATCCTTCTACTGGGAAACTTTCAGCTCAATACAGATACACTTAACCTCCATCCTAACAGAAGCGCCAAATTTGATATTCTCAAAATGGCCGTTATCGTTGTTGCAATCCTCCCCCGAGGGCAATATGGCGTTCGTCAATGGGCGATTTGGATCCTCGATATCTTTAAGGGAACTTGGATCACAATTTCGGCGGACCAGGAAACCGAAATACACCACGGAAATCCCCCTTATGAAGAAGCGATTCGGTCTGGTCGTGGCGAAGATGAAAATGTCGATACGGTGATCGCTGAGATACTGAGATTTGATCCAACTCAAGTCCGTGCCCCGTCATCCCAGCAGTGGGTGATTCTTTGTTTGACCCAACTCGAGGCCCGATGGCTTATCACGTTCGAGGTTGAATCCTGGGGTCTGCTCGAGACTCTTGTTGAAGAGTGTGACAGTTCACATCATATGCCCTGCATATGTTCCGCATATCAGTCACGTGGACTGCGGTCACGTGGGGAAGACGT
>JAOYNU010088698.1:0-49524 GCA_026745395.1 Tympanopsis confertula | reverse complement strand
GAGCCGGTCAGCTCATACTCGACCGTCACAGTGGTCGAATCTGAGCCCTTGTTCACCCAGACAGTGAAAGTAATGGGCAGGATGTCGGCGTTGTCAGCCAAACTGGCCACACGCCACCGCAGAACACCGATGGCGTTATTTGCAGGGAACCGCTTGGTTGTGTCCTTGAGCTGAATCGCAGATGTGTTGGTGAAAAGGGCTTTGTCGACATTGGGGTGGGTTCGGAACTGGGCCCCGTGCGTTGGGACAGCTTGCAGATCGAGCCGCAATTTGGTGAATGCGGGATCAGTAATACGCAGCTGAAGGTCACCCTTCACTTCGAAAGATTTCAAGGCACCTTCACGGGTAAGCGTGGCAGAGATGGTCTCCGCAATTGTGACATGAATTGCTTCCCGGTCTGCGGTGAGAGATTGGCGAGCTGAAGGTGGTTCTTGGACAGGCGTAGACACCTGAGGGGTGACTAGGGGTGTGTCTTCCTCCTCCTCGGGACCTAATTCTCCCCGAACCTTTTCGTAGATGTCAGTGGCTTTAGATTTCTTGCCAAGCTGCATGCCCTTGCCGCGGGTAGGAAGAGGCCTGGAAAGACAATGGTTAGTGAAACGATCCGGTCAAGCCATTTGGCGCTGTTGTATCATACTTTGCGAATGTCTTCTTCTTCTCCGCCTCGTAGGAGTCATAGGTGTCCGGTACTGACGGGCGAGCAGGAGGTGTGTAGGCAGGGTAGGAAGGTGTTCGAGGAGGCATGCCACGGTTGCCTGAGCGAGCAGCTTCCTTGCGCTGCATCTCGAGTTGCTTGGCCTTGCGCTTGCGCTCTTCGCTGGCTTCGAGCTCCTTGTTCTATTACGCAGACAAGTCAGTATTAAGTCCGATCAGTCGGTCAAAGCCAAACATACCCGCTCAATGATCTCTTGAATTCTTTCTTCGTGACTCTCCATCTCCAAGAATGTCTTAATTTGCGATAGAGACAGATTCTCCCGATAACCGAGTGTGACCAGCTCATCAAATGCGCTCAACAATTCGAAGGCATTTCGAGTAATCTCCCTCTCGTCCAAGCTCTTACAGATGCTGGCAGTCACCTGTGCGAACAAGTGCAGACTATCAATGTCTTGGAGAATGTTGGATTGGCGGTTGGTGATAAGGACAATGTACAGCTCGTCCAATGGCTGGTACACAAAGCGCACATTGTCTTGTTCGACGGTGGTGTGTTGGGTACCGGAGTCCGCGAGTTTGGGGAAAGAAGCGAGGAGGGCCTCAATTCGGGATCGAGCAATCTCCCTGAATTGGCGAGAGAGGACGGCCTTTCCTCCGCGAGTACATATCGAGGCTGCGAGAACGACCTGTGTGTTGCGTGGGATAGTCAGTTATGGGCACTTCCAGAGCCTCGCGAGCGCGAAAGCAAAATCAAGGGTCACAAACCATGGCTACCGTTCGGCGAACAAGGGTCCTTCAAAACAAAGAAGAGTAGAAGGAGGATTGGAAGAGCAGTTCACGCGGGGAGCCCCTGTTTGGTGATGGAGTTGCGAGATCGCGGGCAGCTACTCTGTTCTCTTTGGGTGGCCCGTGCACTCCCACTTCCCCCTTCGCTTAGTCGTCACCTCGACTTTTCCTCTTTCTTCCTCAAACGCCTTTCACGCCCACGACGTCTCGAGGCTCTTACACCCCTGGAATCCTTTATGCACAAGGGGCTTATCCCCTCTCCTTTCCTTCAACTTTGATTTTACCTCTACATGATCGCCAACTCCTAGACCCCACGCCTGAACATCGCGCCGCGTGCTAGGCACACCTCCACTTGACGCGTCCTCCCTGCCATGACCGCGGCTTCTTCTTTAGCATTTACACCCATGGAGGCCCCAGCCGGTGAGGACCTCGAAATGGCCTCACCTTATCAAGGACAGGCCGATGACTTCGATATCGATATCGACCTGATGGAGGACCAAGAACAAGACCCGGCCTCCAACATGGACAGTGACATGTTGGGCGCCGAAGACCTTTTCAATACTTCTCACCCCTCCCTCTTCCCCAACGACCCAACCGATGACGCGGATATGGTAGATGACCCTTCGGAGGGTTCGATGGTTGATGCCGATACCGTCCCCGACAACGACCAAGATATTGATCTCCAATTCGAAGATGTTCCACAAGAAGCCGAAATGTTAGAAGACGACCCAACTACTACCGCTCAACCTGTTCTGCCGAGCATCAATGTGGAAATAGTCGAACCTCAAGAGGAGCAGAGCCAAGCTTTCCAGCCCTCGCAACCCCCAGAAACCGGCGAAGTTCCCACTTCGGAAAATATCATCGAGGCTCCTACCACATCCGCCCCTGTGGAGATCTTCCCGGAACAGTCCAATCCTCTTCAGCCTGCTCCAGTTGAGCCTGCTCCAGTTGAGCCTGCCCCTGTTGAGCCTGCCCCTGTTGAGCCTGCTCCTTTAGAGCTCGGAACGACTGCTCAAGTCGAAACTGAACAGGCTCCATCACAGGAGCCTGAGAGTAATACCGACGCTGACCATGATCAGCTTCAGGGCTCTGAGTCTACAGATGCCGTCGCCAATGCTGTGGTCGATGGTGTGCCCGATACCTTGCCCGATTCCGTGGCTGATGAAACGAAAGTCGCACCTCAAGAGGACGTCACCGAACCTGTGGATCAATCGGAAAACAATGAAGCTGCACCCGAAACAGCACCTGCACCGGAGACTGAATCTGCACAGCCCGAAACCACTGAACAGCCCGCGTTCGGTAATCACGCGGCCCCTGCCTCACCTGACGCCCAAGATAATACTGGTCTTGAGCATGACGATGAGACCTTGCACCCGGTGAAAGTCCTCTACCAGGATAGCGAAATTTCTCTCTTCCCGCCCTTGGAAGGCGATTCTGCCGAGACATTCTTCCTCCACGACGAGGACATGGCATATGAAAGCTGCGACAAGTTGTTCGGCGCTCTGCGTGATGTTCTTTTGGATAATATCGCTGAGCATGAAGTTCTTGTTATTGACATTGAATCTCTCGCTTTACAACTGACTGAGGTAAGCACATACTATAAATTACCCGTTCTCAATATTTCAAATATGCTAATCTAGAAATAGGACTCTATTCATGCTTGCAAAACAACTTTGCATCAGCTTGTGACTATCTTCCTTCGGCTTTGTCGTAATGACCACATAGAAGAGCCAGAGGCGCTTTATCTAAGTCTTTCAACCAAGCCGGACGTCCAATTCGAGGTCAATAACCTCGAGTCTACCGCGAATGAAGGCAAAGGTCTCTCTTTCATCAAACGATGGGACGAGCATGACTTCGAGGAATCCGGAATGGAACCTACAGAAGCTCATGATGAGAATGGCGTTGGCATTGATCTCGAGGACAACGCTCAAGACAAGGCTTCTGAGGCCGCCCAGCCTCTCTCCCGCGAGGAAGATGCAGCGGGTGAGACTGAAACAAACCTTGAAGACGCAGTCGCGGACTCGCAACCTAAGTATGAAGAAACCAATGACAGTTCTGAGATGCATGAAACACTTGCGCAAGAAGAGGACCACAATAACGAGCGCGAGCAATCTGAAGGCTTGAAGACAGACTCCACCAATACCGTGGTGCCTCATTCTGCTGAGTCGGTTGGGCTAGGTCAAGAACACGAAGATGGCGCTGTCAATGTCGCTGAAGACGGCGAAGAACACCATGGTCCTCATGACGAACATCAAGAAGAGGATAACGAAGAGTATGAGGTGGGAAATTATTATGCAGAGAATGCCGCTGAGGGGGCCGAGGGGGCCGAATATCAAGAAGACCACGACCATTTCGACGAAGAAGGCCACAACAGTCTCGACCATCACGAGGCCCACAATGCAGCCACATTCCAGGAATTTGACGGAGAAGATGATGGGCAAGATGACGGGGAGCCTTACCCGGAAGACGAACATAATGACTTCCTGGATGATGATGGTCAATATATCGCAGGCGGCCAAGACTCCTATGAAGAATCCGAGGCCACCCTTGAAAACCCCCCTCCAGACACCCTGAATCCCAGCGATGATCACCAGACTTTCGAGCCCGAGCCCGAAGATGGTCTACCTGAAGTCCCAGAAGAAACGATCCAAACACCTGCTAAGCAAGAGCAAGTTGATCAAATTGACTTCGAAAACAACGATGCAGAATTCCATGGAGACGAGCTCGATGGCATTGATTCGCCTGAGGATGACCTCGATGAACCGCAGCAAGACAACGGATATGGCTTCGACGGCGCAGAGGAATTTGAGTTGGGTGAAATTGACCCTCCTACTAATGACTCCCAAGCATTTGACACACTCTCTACCAAGCGATCCCGCGAGGAGGAAGACGAGTGGGATATCGAAGACTCCAAGACTCCAGAGCTGAAACGTCGCCGGCCTTCATGAGCTTCTCTTCCTTGATCTTTGTCTTCATATCCCCCTTCGCCATTACTTCTTGCCGTGTCGATGCTTCCACAGCCTCAACCTTCCCATTGCTGTATTATTACTACTAACTACAGGGACCCCATCGACGACGACGAAAATGGGTGACTTCACTTTCACCTTCCCACGGCGATGACATCCAGGTACGTAAAAGTTTTTTTTTATGCTTCAATTCTTTGCTTCCGAGCTCGTTGCATTCTTCCCACCATCCCTAGGGATGATCGAGGCCGACAATATGTTGCATACAAGCAACATGCCAAGGCTCTCCGGGTAGCTTCCCGCCTTTGTGTGGTTGCTTCTTGATTTGTTTTCCCCCTTTTCGTGATACCATTTGAGCAAATTTCATGCGAGGCGTCAATAGGTGTTAGGTTGAAGCAGTTAGCCCATATTATCATTTGGCGTCTAGAGATTTTCGGACCTGTCTACTATTAGCTGCAGGCAAATTGAATTACAATTATTCTAGCATCTTGTTCAAATTCGTAGGGATGTTCGGGTTCAAGTTTCGACTAGTAGCTGAGGGTATCTGCAACACATCTACGCAAATCGACATCTATATCCATTGCTCTGGCTGCTCTATGGGCAATAACGACTTGGAAAACATCTCCACCCTTGAAATGTCCTTGAAACTGTTCAGTGTCTACTGTGTTCTTTCAGAAAATTGGCTGCCTCGTTAAAAATACTGCGATATTTCTCTTGAGGGAGCATCCCATGCTCAGCTCCATCGGCCCCAAAAACCCGCACCGGTACATCAGCCTGCCGTAATACTGCTTCAAGAGCTTGTGCATCTCCAAATGGTATGACGGTATCGGCGGTTCCATGCACAACCACTGTCGGAGGGAATGAAGGCTTTATCAGCTCCAGTGGGCTTTCAAAGCCCGTGGCAGCCTTCATACTGGCTTTGAGAAGGGTTCCAATTCGGCCTGGATGGCTAATTAGCAAACATGCGCAAGAGCCGTACTCTGCAACAACTTCATCGTCCACTTACCTTCTTTCAACATCCATAGAAACAATGCCGCGCGGCTATCCGGAGCCATCATTTCGCCATCGTCGGCAGAGATCTGCGGTCGACCAGGCTGGAGATGGTGGGCGAGATTGTCCTCAAGCAATAAACTGGCAGGAATGCCACTAAAAAGAGTATTTTCTTCTTTCTGGAGACTATACCATTCTCCAGCAGTGTTGACCATTCCATACTGCGAGAAGAATACGCGCGGCTTTATTGTTTGCCAGGATGTTATAGCAAGAAGCGATATAAACGCCCCCGCACTGGATCCCGCCACGACGAGTTGGCTCACATCAATGCCAAGCTGACATTGTAAGAGCCATTTCTCGAGCTTTTGTAGGTCTTCTAATATCTCTGGGACGTTGGATTCTGGTAATAGACGGTAGTCGGCGCTCACAATGGCCCACCCCTCGGCGAGGAGTACATGCGGCAAGACGGCCGAGGCACGTAAGCGCCGCGAGCCACTGGTGAGTCCCCCGCCATGAAAGTACACGACTGTTGGCTGGGGGCTTGATGCATCCAGTGGCTTGGAAGATACAATATCCAAGTGCACTGGTGGAGTGATTGGGTTATACACGTGTGTTTCTTGACGCATTTTGGATGTGGGTTGATCGGTGTCAAAGGAGAGCGGAGACTGAAGTAATAAGAGCACAAGATTCTTTGGATTCCGCTATTCCATGGATCAAGGCTCAATGATGATTCTTGATTATGCTGTTGGCAGGGGGCTTAGTATGTCTTAGGCTTTTGTGGCTCTTCCTTCATTTGGTTCTTGCACAGCCGGGTTGACCAGTCGTGGTAGAATTATGCCGGGTGAGCCCCTCGCCCCAGAACGCCTCGTGTTCGAGCAACGATCGATTGGGGGACCCACCAAAACGCCCTACTCGGCCCATTTTCAACATTTTTTATTATTTGGAATATATCGATACGATTTTTTCTTAAACATATAGAAGATTGTACATTCCATGTGCAATATTTGTAATTCTAGGATTTGGTGGAGCATGTTGCGGAATGTTTTCAGCCTTACCAGTTGACCAGTCACAATGCTATGCTTTCTCTGCAATTCGAGCCTCAAATGTGCAAGAACAAGCAAATGAAAAGCACTCTGGCCTAAACGGAATCGAACTTCTCGTGTCCATCCCATAAACTAACAAGCAGGGATCTATTTCCAACCCAGGGGGAGCGGGCGTGCTGAAAAGAATTAGCGCAACATACGACAGTTGCTTAATAAAAGGCTCATACCTGAACTGTATAGTTGTCGATTATTGCAACGTCTCCTTCTTCCCAAGGAACCAGAAACCCGATATCGTCCGAGATGGCCAGTAGCTTTTCCAAGTACTCCTTGGGAATTTCAGAACCATCTCCGTAAGTAGTTGGCAGATGAACGCCACCATCGATACCGCGGTATGGAGGCTCTAGGGCTTGACGATCTCGTTGGCGGCCGTAAACACCACCGAGACCGTTGAAGGGCACAATTTGGCCAGTAGATCTAATCCGACGGAAAGCTGGCAGACGCTGGATAACATGCAGAGCGCCATTGGGCTGCCATTCTGCTTCAGCTTGAAGACGTGTATTGAGCACTTCTTCTACCTTGCGGTGTTTCTCTTCTAGCGAGTCATCCGGAGTTATAGTAAAACCATAAGAGTCCTGCCAGTTCCACCCAATACTCTGTGCCTCTGGGTCTTCTTTGGCTGGGTAATATTGGCGTCCGATGATTCCTAGTTGAAAGTGTTAGAATCTCCTCGTAGCCATCTTTTGGAGATGGTGAGTTTTTGATCATACCCTTCTCAATTAGGGTTTCAACAAAGCCGGGTGTTTCCTCTCGTAGTCTGTCATAGAGCTCGACGGTGGATAGGATGGGAGTTTGGCCGCCTGTTTCAGGAACAATCTGGGAGAAGAAGAACAAAACCCCCGGGAAGTGTGCACTCCGACCGTACTCATTATGATAATAAAATTTCACATCCGGAGGCTCTTCGTTTGCCGTTTTGACGTTTCCACCAGCATACGTGGTTCTTTTCCCGGAGAGGCCCACCTCCTGATGGATTTGGGGCAGTTTGAAAGCTTCGGTGAACTTTGCGAGATCCCCAGGCTCGCTAATTGGAAATCCACGAAAAAGAATAGCACCATCTAAGATCTGATCAGCGAAAAGTAAACTGTCTGCGGGGCGTAAGGTAGGTCGTACGTTGAGTCAATATCTTATTGAACACCCCCCTTTCGGCTAACGAGCCGATATGTTTTGCAACGGTGCTCAAATCTGCACCTATCAAATCGTTCTTCGGCTTGATTCCGACAGGGAAGGACTTGCTATGGACTAGCCGGCTGTTTGGGATGTCAAAGATCTCGATGGACAGATTAGACCATCCATCTACCAGTGTCGCCAGATCCGTATTTTCAATGAGCGTCTTTGCCATTATGTTTTTTTTTTTGATCGCAAAATATAAATGAAAGAGATTTATCAGACTTAGTAGTGGCATAAGTATCTGTGTTGAAGTTGGGATTCCGACGTCGGGTAATAAAATGGCGCAATACAAGCACTTCATTCGCCAAGCTCACAGACTCGAGAAGGTCTATGGAGACAAGGCTGAATCTCTATCTCGAATGGTATTCTTTGCTTACAGCTGAGATAAGAATCAACTTCGAAATGATTCGAATCTTATAAAGTTGACCACAGATGATGACCACTATGTTGAGTTCACCCTCAGGCATCTGAGACCAGATTCTCAGTTCTTGAATTCCGGAGCACCGAACAGACAAACAATGTCGCCCTTTGATAGAATTTACCCCGCATTTTGTATTTTGGGCTATGGGAATGCGCATTCTTCCTCGCTTATCGTTGAACCCGTTTAAGCCGTAGCACAGATGGCGCCATTGTTAATAACCGCATCGTGATGACTAGGTAGCGCCATAGAATTAGAAATATGAACGCGCTATGACGGAATAGCTTCCGAGGTCGAGACTGTCAAGATGTCCCGATAAAACATTTTGATATAAGTATGTCTGCATATCTGGCGGCTGGAAAAGCCTCCGTCCGCCAATATTCCCATCCGTACCGAGAGCCAGTATGGCCACAGCAATCAATGAGGATCGCCGGTATTCAGAGCCCCAAAGCAAACGGAAATCATTCTACCATTATGTTTGGGACTCGTGGGACAAGTCTCCTGAGGTACTATCAACTCGAATTCGGAATCTGCGAAATGATTGTCCTTCTAATATGATTTTTGACAGGAGCGCAGACTTCTTCAGAAGATAGACCTGACCATTTTGACTTTTGGATGCCTCAGCACCTTTATCAAATATCTGGACAAGTGTGTATCTTGGTCACAATTTAGGGTTCTAAGAGTGCTAAACAACTCAGATCCAATCTTCAGAATGCTTTTGTTAGCGGTATGAAGGAAGAAATGCATCTCTATGGCAATGTCAGTTTTTCCGAGCGTTAGCCACGCCAGATCTAATATTGATTATAATAGGAAATGAATTATGCAACAACGGCATATTCGATCGGAAGCGTGAGCAAAAAAGCAGCCTGGGACATAAAATGGCAAGACACTAAAATCTTTCTTTCTAGATAGTTGCTCTGTGGCCATGCAATCTTTTACTTACTCGCACAAACCCTAGATATTTCATTCCGGCACTTGAAATCGGTTGGACAATAACCACGTTCTGCCAGTCTGTCATGACAAAACCCATACACATGTATGTACTCCGAGTTATCCTGGCGATATTTGAGACCGGGCATTTCTCGGCTGTTATCTATCTTTGTGGCGCTTGGTACAAGAAAGAAGAGCTATCACGCCGGGTTGCAATCATAAACATGACGACTGCTATTGGGCCTATGTTCTCAAGCTATCTCCAAAGTGCTGCGTTTAACGGGCTTGACGGTGTCAATGGAAGGTCTGGATGGCGATGGTTATTTCTCATTGACGGTAAGTGGTTCAAATGATGCCCCCTTCAGTAAGATCTAACTAGCATGGTCAGGTTGTATCTCCTTGGGCATAGTCGCGCCTCAACCTTTCTTCTATCCTGACGTACCAGCTCGACAGAAGCCTGATCATCTATTTACTGAAAGGGTATGTATCATGATAAGGAGACAAACGTAAGTTTGATATCTAATAATCGACAGGAGATTGAACTGGCACGAGACAGAAACCCTCGAGAGGGCCGAGTGCGACAAGGGGCGTTCACACTCAAGCAAGTTAAACGCTGGTTCCTGACGCCGGATATAGTATGGATCACCACCGTAATGTCTTTAAATACTTGAAACTAAGTGAAATAGTGGCTTCTTTGGGTTATTTCCTTGTTCGTTTTCAGCAAAATCGGTGTCTCTCTAATATTTGAAAGTGTATTAAGTACCTCACAGGTGTAACGACGTTTGCCAACAACCTTCATTATCAATTACCTATTGGTTCAAGGCATGGAACTCTATCAAGCCGGGTTCATATACTGTGGCTCAAATAAGTCAGTTCCAATCACCACATGTAGGTTCCTAGGAATCAGCTAACGTCTCTACAGATAATTACGCTACGCCCATTCAAGCAATTATCGTGGTTGTCAGTCTTTCCATGGCATGGGCAAGCGACACCGTCTTTGGCGGACGAAGATGGCCCTTACTGGTACTCGGATCAAGTCTCTCGGCCGTTGTATTTCTCTCTCTAGCCTCTACTCCAGCCTTTCCTGAAAACTGCTCTGGTAGATGGACATTATACTATCTCACTGGTCTTACACAGGCGGGAAGTTCCATGTTCTGGGCTTGGACTCAAGATACTCTCTCTGGAGACCCAGCAACCCGTGTGTTTGCTTCTGCCGGGCTTAATGTCTGGGCATATGTAGGCGGTGCTACTATTCCTTTAGGTCTCTTCAAAACGGTGGACCAGCCAGGCGTTGTCGCGGGTAACTATGCGGCTGCGGGATTTGCTTTGCTACAATCGGTCACATCGATGACTCTCGCGTACATCCAACACCTGCGACGTAAGAGAGGCATAGAGCTTATCGCTGAAAGTGCAGAAAGGGATGGTGAGGAAGAAGCTGATGAGACCTCTTCCACAATTCTGCAAGCCAGCAAGTCGGGACACACTTTGAGCCAGCATGCAGTATAATCAATCACATGTGCAAGCTCTGATAGTTATATAAGAGAGGTTAGAGAGAGATGCATTCAAATGTTATAATCCATTTATCCGCTGCTAATAAGCTTTTCCAGAGTCACTCCAAGTTGGTACACGGCATCAGAGTTTTGCATGGAGCATGTTGGTGAACTGATAGCGGAAGGCTCGTGAATTTTCTCATCTAAAAAGAAGCCTGTAGTTCAGCTTGATGTCAAGCTAATTTCTCAATCTCCGCAAATATATACGTAGCAAAACTGATGGCGCCTACGGGCGTGGGGCTCTAGGGGAAACAATGGAGATGGCTATGAAGATGATGAGGATGAATCTGTGTGAAGGAAGCTGCAGAGCGCTGGCGTACTAGATAAAGGCCAGGGGCGGAGAGATTCAATGGAGATCTCCATCAACCTTGGAAACCTTGGAAAACTCCAGCACTTGCATGTGGGCTCTCCGAATCTTCCAGATGTCCCGAAGTCAAATGTCGGGACCTCGGAACCATTCGTGCCCAGCCCTGGAGGTGAAATATATCTAGGTATTTCGTGCAACCTTAAAAACATTGAAGGATTCAACATTGAACCTTGGAATAACCTTGAAAGCTTTCAAATTTCTCTGTTAGCTTTAAATGTGCACGCAGTTGTCCCCTCCCTACCATCCATGAAAACTTTATTTTCGCGCTTCTAATTACAAGAATGAGTAAACGGAAAAGTCGACTGGTTCAAAAAAGATCGAATTCACAGATGACTCGATGCCGCACGAGATCGGGAATCGGGCAGCAACAGTTGATGGGGTGTAGCCGATTCCGCTCCGCAGAACGCTCACGCTAGGGTTGCCCAGAGCGCCGCATCAGTTTGGCTGTAAGTTCTACCGAGACATTTGAGAGGTGCTTTGCTCAACTGTTAACGGGCTCTGTAGAAAGAAGGAGTCGAAAACTTGTAAATTCTTTCATGCAATTACGTACTATAATTGGGATTGAGGCACGAGATGCCTGCTTCTCTTGCCCCTGCTTTGTATGAGTGGGAAATTCGGCCCTTTCGACATTCACTATTCTCCCACGTAGTACCATATGGAGCAGAGGCAGTAGTTGGCTACTTCATTGGTACTGAGCTGGATGGCATTAGGTATCATACAAAAAGTTATCCAGTGAGTAGTGTCGACACAAACTCACTTTCACTTTGTCGTTGGCGGATGGTAATTGAGAAGATATGGCCAGCGCTACAAAGAGGAAATGTATTGACTCTTAGGTGGGCTATATGTTTGAATTTGCCTGCGTTCGAATGTCATGCATAGTCGACAAAGTGAGACCTTCTGGAACCCTATACTTCTTAGGCGTACCTTGTTGGTTACAAAGTCCTCAACTCTTCCAATATATCATCGATCCTCATCTGCGTGACTTCTGGAACCCATTGTTTTCTGGTTCTGTCAACGAACTGATTCTCTGGAAACCTAGAATCGGTATAGGCTGGCTCCAAGCGTCGCAATTCCTCTTCGAGGATCAGCCGCCTCTTCATATTCGCTTCGTATTGCCTTTGCTGTTCGGCCTCTATTTGGTTTCATGAATCAATATCTAGAATGAGAGTTTGTTCCCTCATGGAAATCTGCAAGACTGCTGGAACATTTTTACATTAAGACTGACCTTTTTCTTCGCAACGTGGACAGCCAGACGACCCCATTTCGAGTGCCCGTTGTGGATCGTAAACATAAATGTGATGACAAATCCCCTGGTATTGAGATATATCAATAACCCACAGAGGAGGAAGCTTCAACTCTTGAGTGCGGCTTTAAGCTCGACACAGTGGATCATAAAATTCTGTGGTGAAATCAAGAATGCATCCGAGGAAACGAAAGAATTGGAGTCGCGAATACAAGGTATACATGGTAACCTGGAATATCTACAATTTATCACCGAATCCGACTTCCAACAAGAATTCGAGACAATATTCTCGCGGCAGCAGCATGAGCTATTTGCTTCAAATATACGAGCGGTGAATGCGACACTCAATGAATTGCAGAAAGTTTGCGATGACTTAGTAGGGCAGGAAGATGGGAGCGAGAATATGATCAATAAATTTCGATGGGTTTTAGGCAAAAGACAGAACTTGTTAGAGTTGTCGTCCCTGCTTTCCGCGGCAGAGACCAATTTGCAGTTATTGCTTCAAACAATGGGACTGTAGGTTTAAGATGGTCACGATTAGCCAGAGAAACCAAGGTAATTTGCAGTTAACAGGCGGTAGGCATTTGCTTCTCCGAACCCAACGTTCCATCAATAATTGGAATAAATCGTTCAATACAAAAGAAGCCTCCAAACCCCGGTCTAATAACTGCTCGCAAACACAATTTCTCAATAACCCTGAGACCGCAATGAGTTGCCAAAACTTGTATCGAGCTCCGGGCAGACAGCCACAACGTCAAATGGTCACTTGCAGCTTTTATCCTTGGCTGAGCTACCTAGGAATTTACGTGTCTAAGTTATCATCTCTCTATCAACGTATGGAGAGGGTCATCTCGTCGACCTGGTTCCTATTACACTTTCGCCTCTTTTTTCTGCAAAAAGGCATCTCTTTAGAAATGGTCCCAAGCCATCTAGAGTGGTCATGGGCGGAAATCATCATTAAGAGTGCTAAAATCCGTCTTCGAAACATCGTGGAAAGTGATTCTCAGTTTCTCACCGAGTGTATTCAAGGGAGGTTGAGTGCCGTTCGCCACCGTCTCTTGCATAATTGGGGATCTGTTCAGGACATGACATTAGACGGGAAGACTCCGTTGAATGTGAGTTGATATTATCCTAAATTACACCACCACACTTAATATGGATATCTAATGCGAAAACCCCACTGATGACAGTGTGCAGTTAGGTCCGGAAACATAGAATTAGTTCAATATCTTCTAGAGGCAGGCGCAGACGTCAACGCCATTGATATGTACCACCGGTAAGGATTAAATTTTTCTTCTCAAGACAAAATTGAGTATTTGTTGCATGCTAAGAGATACTTTGCTTTGATAAGTCCGGTTATTGAATTCGCTATTCGGATATGCTCGACTGAAATTGCCCGCTTACTTATTCGCGAAGGTGCAACTCCTGATACGATAAATGGTTACGGCCAAACACTTCCTATGGTGGTTGTCACGCGGGAAAAGCGCCTTGAGACGTTCCAGATTCTTGTCCGCGAGTGCCCTGAGTCTTTCAGGGCTTTAGATTCCGATGGATGTACGACCTTGCATTCTCTTGCATATGACGGCACGCCTAGCGAACTTGATTTCTTAATTCGTTGCGGGGGGAAAATTGCACATCGAAACAGAGATGGAATGACCGCGATGCATATTGCGGCCGCTCTAGGTCGATACGAATCATTGGAAGCGATGATTAGCTGGATTTCCGACCCATTAGAGCGTGAGACAGTGATCCAGATAAAAGATAAACGCGGCAAATCATGCCTCCATTGGGCAGTGCAAGGAATTGGCGCTGGCTTTGCTCCTTGTGAATACCAATCAGTCATCGAGACTATTGTGCTTCTTTTGCGACTGGGGGCTGTGGACCATGCTGACGACAGTGGAATTACAGCCAACGAACTAGCTCAAACCCGTGAAGATCGAAGGCTGGCAGCTGCGTTTGATGTCGCGAGGAGTATGATCTAGTCAGGTATCATACGCAAGTTTCATAGAATGAGTACCTCTTCCAAATATCTAATTCAATCCACGCGGACCTCCGCAATTGCTATTTGGACACCCCTAGACTGCATCCAGTCTAGTATGTAAATATCGAAACAAACAGGCCAGCGTATTTACAGAATTTCAACGTTTCTTAAGAAACTCCGAATCTATAGTCTTGAATCAATTGATATACACGGAGTACGAGAGGCAGTAAAGAGTCAGAAGAAAACAAGTGTTGAATATGCTAATATTCTAGAAGATGCATCTTATGACCTGTAGTTGCTGGACTGTTTACGGGTATTCAAAATTTAATATACCACATAGTAGTATAAAATAATACTTTTAGAGATTTCTAGATTACCTTAGCTTGCGAGCTGCTTGTATGAGAATTTATGCATCGGAGGGGATAAGGCTTGATGGGGCCCGCGTACCATAGCCAAAATATCTAGAGAGTGTCATTGGGGTGCAAAAACAGGACTTGTTCTGGCTCGGTCTAAACAACTTTTTTTCCTGAAGTGGTCGTTCTTCCGCGCTCCTGAGCCCAACGTTAGGACTTACGGCGAGTCGGCCCTCGTGTTTGAGCACAACGTTGGAAGATCCCAGTGCCTAAGTTTCTTCTACAAAAGCTGTGGATAATTAGCACTTTGAGTAGTTACTTTGTTCAAATTTGAAACGGGTCCTGTTGATAGAAGGAGTCAAACAAAGTCTTGTGCATTTGCTCATAGAAATAAAGCCCTATAATTTAGCTTGATGCCGAGCTAGCTTCTCAATCTCCACAAATCTATAGTAAAACTCTAGACTCTCCGGATTAAGCAGTGTGCCCGATGGCTTGATCTTTTTGCCGGATACAATTTGCTTCACAGGAAGCTCGACCTTCTTCATGTTGACAGTCACCTTGAAAATCCATTAGCCCGCGTCACAAAAATGAAAAGTCGCACCAATTTGCTTAAAAGCATGGAAACTTACTGGGATCGCAGGTGTCTCGAAAATAAACTTTGGCACATGCCGCGCACTGAGCGCCTTTCTGATTGCATCCCTAACTCGGGCCATCATCGGCTCATCGACTTTGAAGCCCGGTCGCATCAGAAGGAACAAGATAACAGATTCATCTGAGTCAGTGGGGCGTCTTTGACCAACGCAAACTGAATCCACGACTTCCTTCGTAAACTGTGTGTCGATCACATTGTAGATCTCGGCGGAGCCAAAGCGGACTCCGGATGGATTCAGCACGCCATCTGATCGGCCCAAGAAGATGATTTGGTGAGTATTCGGGTTGATAGCAATGAAGTCACCTTGCGTCCAGACGTCTATTGGTTGTTAGATCATGGACTGAAAATCATTAGTCAATTTCCGACTTACTGTCAAATCGGGCAAAGTATGCATTGAAATACTTCTTCCCTCCTTTGTCGCTCCAGAATTTCACTGGCATACTTGGAAAGGGTGCTGTCACAACGATCTCACCCGGCTCGCCCGGAGCAGCTTTTATTCCTTGAGCTTGACTATTTTCTTCATCTACTTGCTCAAATGCTGCAATTGGCATACCCAGGCTAGGCCCTTGACACCCGCCAACATACAGCGGAGATATAGGATTCTCTAGACCCAAACAGGCAGCCAGATCGGTTCCACCTGAGATATTGGCAAGCAAAGTATGAGGCTCAAATGCTTCATCGTAGAACCATTCAAATAGAGATTCAGATAGGACCATTCCAGTGCTTGTTACACCCCGGAGATTGGTGAGATCTACGATCTTTCGCGGACTTAATTTGTTCTTGCGCATCTCGTGCATCCATCGAGGCGATGTACCAAAGTGCGTGCACCTGTAGTAAGAGATAGATAATTAGCACTATCCAAATTTTATATCTGCCAATACTCACTTGTACTTTGCAAGAAGCTTCACAAGGATGGACGGGTCCGGTAAGAAAGGACTGCCATCGTAAAGAATCGGCCTCCCACCAAAGATAAGGCTCGATACGCAGGACATGTACATAATCCAGCCAGTTGTGGTGAATTGAAGTGTAACCGCACTTGAATCCATACTCCTGTTCAGTCGACCTTCTTTGTTGTTATTCATCAAAGCTCCACCAACAGAATGAACGATGCATTTTGGCTCTCCAGTCGTTCCCGAGGAGAACGCAATCAAGAATGGGTCCCTGAATCTGACTCTCACGAATTCGAGGTGATCTGAAGGCGCGTCTGCGAGGAATTTTGCAAGAGATCTGGTCCTCGAAATACTGCTGATATCCGCGGGCTTCTCTCTGAATCTCGGCACTGAAACAATGCCCTGAAACTCTGGAATGTCAGCCATCCCTTCAACCACCTGCGCGATCTTGGGACGGAGATCAATTGTTTTCCCGTTATAAACGGCGAAATCATCGAAAAATACCAATCGAGGTTGGATTTGACGAAGGCGATCTAGAATTCCCTTAACTCCTGTATCGGTTGACGCGGACGAGAAAATGCCGCCAAGGGCAGTGACGGCAATAAGAACAAGGAGGGTATCGATGCTGTTGCTCGCAACAACGGCGACTCGGTCTCCCTTCTGAACTCCAGCAGCCTTCATAGCTTGAGAAAGATGGCCAGCCTTTTGGCGCAGCTCTCGCCATGTTAAATTGACATTGGGTTCTCCGTCCCCTTCGCGCACTTCGGTGAGGGCGATCTTTCCATCCTCTTTGCCAATTTTCGAAACTGTCGAGGGTGTCTGGCCTGGATTTGCGGCTGAAAATAATACATTCTCTGCATAATTTAGCCTAACACCAGGAAACCAGTCTGGGATGCTGTCGATGCGAGCATTCGTATCGGTAACTTGCTGATATTTCCCTTCGTGAATCACTGGGAAATAATTCCAGCAGAATTCCCAAAATTCTAATCTATTGGCAACGGACCATTCATAGATGGCGTTATAGTCTGGAAGCTGAACACCCTTGGCTTTTTCGAGGGCTTCCTTAAATGTCCACATTTGGGTGGATCGGGGATTAGAAGGTTCCCATAGTTTGCGTGGCACAGTCGTGTGGGACGTCATTGTGCAAGCAGAGATATGATAATAGCGACAAGATGAATTTAAGCTAGGAATTGGGGTTAAATCTGAATTTAAACTAGCTGGTGAAATTAACCGCGGCTCATTTTCGGCTATGAACAAAGCAGTACTTGGAGTGGGGTTTATAGTCCGGGGGCCATGCGGGGAAGTACAACCAGCTCTACCTACACTGTAGGATATCGGTATAGAAAATTCGTTCAACAGAGTCGAGATTATGTGCTGTATGTTACATATACTAGATGCAGTGGCATCATGATATTTACAATCGCTTCAGCTGTCACGGCGTATCCCATGACCAGGCTGCGCTTCCCAGAGCATTTCAACTGAACTCAGGCTCGTCTGCCCAGGCCATCCACCCTGTTCCCTCAGCACAGCCCACATATTCGCATTCAATCTCATCAGCCTTCAAGACAGTAGTGTCAACCCATAATCCCAGTTTACCGCCAAACATATCTCCGCCTGGGCCGTAGTCTTTGAGGAAATCGCTTCGCAATTTCACGTGGCCCTTGTTGCGCATTCCTATCTGCTCCATGTGTCGGAAGTCCTTGAAATAGAACAGTTGAACTTTCTTGTTATAGTTCAAAGACTTGGGTACAGAATCTCGAAAAACGCCCGTCTCCGGAATATAGCAGAGGCGGCTATCCAAGATTCCGGACTCCGGTCCAGCTGCGACTAGGTCCTTGATCCAAGTTTCCACAGGCTTATCGAAGTGCTCACTCCAGTGCTTCAGCTCATCTTCAGAAATGTGCGAGTGGTCTTGTCCTTCGACGACAAAGCATAGGTTATCTGGGAAATTCTTCACCGATACGCGCCCTGGGCGGGATCCACTGCCAAGTGGACGTGGCTTCAAGACTCTTTCAACCGGAGAAGCGAACTTATCGCTCTCTGAAGCCTCCATGCGGCGGCGATAACAGCCCCAGTAGCCCATCTTGTCTAGCTGGGTAATCCGCTCTCCAAGATGACCAAGCCCGGCAAGCTCCTCGATGTTTGTTCCATGCTGGGCTCTGCCTCCGTTTGGGGTCATAATCTCCCTCCACATCCCCGCATTGTCCGGGAGAGATGTCCAAAACTGGGTGACTTTTTTCGCTTGTTCACCAGTCCATATATTCCGAAAGAGTCCATATATTCCGAAAGAGACTTCCAGTAGCCGAGCCAGATGGATGTTCTGCGTTGTCTGGTCGCCTGGTCGCCTTCTTGGATTATGCGGTCGATGTGGGTGGCATGATCAGTGATGAGGGCATCGAATTGAGCTTTCAGTGATGTTTGCTGAGGACTAAGATCTCCATCGGCGAGTTGGAGTACAAAAAGAGAGTACACGAAGGGCTCCTTGTTCAGTAGTTTGACCCTAAACATTCTGAATGGCGGGGTTGATCTCGGGATTGTCTGGAGTTGAATATATATTTAAAGTTGATTGTGGCTGCGAGTCTCGCGCAGATATGTTTGCAATTAAAGGCACGCTATGGATTCCAGCGAGATTTCAGATCACATGTAGGGAGTAGTAAAGCTGGGGGGGGAGGGGCAGTATTTAAGTCGACGCAACGTTGAGCGCAGTAGGCCTCGTTCACAACCACCAAACCAATTGGGGATCAGTTACACCACTCTATGCCTTATGAGGTAAATAGCAATATAAGTATATGGAAAGCCTTTAGCGTAATTTGAATTTAGAGGGACGTGATTGGCGAATGCTACAAGCGTGCATAAGGAAACGCCCAGCGGCCCCCACCGGCGAGAGGCTGAGGCTGTCACATCGCTGTAAGAATACGGCTCAGCTGCCCAGATCGCGACGTGGGTTTAATTCCGCGGCTTACTCATTGCGTATTGGATCTCCTCTTTGCATTCGTCGTAAGACTATTCTTTGCCGATCCGCTTAGAAACATTTGAACTTGACTTCCGCCACCACATAGACCGGCAGTAGTGAACGTTCAGTGATTGTGAATGATTGATGATCCGCCGAAAAAGCGGAATGCAAGAATTTATTAACATTTTTACTATGGATTTTCATCATCTTCTTTTTCTTTCTCAGTAGGAAACTTATTGACAACTTGTACTTACCAGGCTCATAGATGCCGATAGAAAGATCCATTTTTTTGAAGTTACTCCCAGTACTTGAAGTCATCTGGTCCTTCTGAACGCCTCAAGCAGAAGCAGACGTTTGCGTCGGAACCATCTGATTATTTGGTGATTTCCACTCCTTTCAGCAAGATGAAGAGGGCTTTCCCCATACATGTCGGGATAGTACGTTTCGATATCCAGATGTTGGGAAAAGTAATCCAAGAACAGAACACTGTTAGAGGCTGCTGCATGGTATGCGGTACTATCCGGTCAACATTTGCCGAAGCCGTAGATCACGATTCCTATCTCCTTGAATTGCTCCGCTATTTGCGGTGTGATGAACTCACAAAAGCGAAACTTGATATCACGAGGGAAAACTATAGGCTCTCTGTTTTCTAAGATCTCCTTGATATCAGCAGAGTAAGGTCTGAGTAGTTCCATTACTTGCTCAAGAAAATGGAGATTGCCTCTCAGGGCAAGAAATCCCATGGGTGCGTAGGCACCGAATCCAAGGTTTGCCCTGTAAAATAGTAGCAACACACTTGCTGCATTCTGCTTGAAGAAGTATTCGAGCATGCGAATCGATTTATAATAGACGGCGAGACCTACGAAGCTCCAGTTACGTTTGTTGGATCCAGTGGCAGCAAGGTCCGGGATCCAAGAGCGTAACCACTCAAAGGAAGATGGAGAATCAGCCCTTATAATCTCTGTTATCAGATCATGAACTCGGCCTGGTGAGTCAGTGTAGTCTTTTGACCCGGGTTTACCGGGCCAAGGGAAGTCGTACTGAAAGGACGCGTAAAACTTAGTCTTTAATAACGTTTGATCCATAAAATTTTTGGTCGGCGTTAGGGCGAAGAAGAATATGACCCGTTCTCTGATATACTTACTCGTTAAGGATAGAGAGCGGAAAGTACATATAGCACGATGTGTGAGACGACTTCGTGCTCGAAGAATATGGTCAAATATCATCAGCAGGATCTCAAGGGGCAATGTACTGAGACCATACGAAAAAGCATTGCTGCGACTTTCAAACATCGATCGCCAGCTTTTGGTACAATTATCTCCACTAGATATTGCATCTGGAGAGACCAGGGAGCGGTCTTTCCAAACTGCTCTGGGCGTGTCTGGGCCAATTTGAGATGCGGAGGGCGGACGCAAGTCCAAGGATTTTGAATTCATGATGATCGATGTGAATAGCAAGTTTGATAGTGGATATGAATTTTTAGGTTAGTGGTTCCAATATTGAAAGCACGATGGCAGGTAAAACGGGAAAGGTTTCAGGGACATAAAGCCTCTACTTATAGTTCCAAACATTTCGACGCCTCATTCCAATTTTAGACCTCGGATCAATGGCAAGCATGATAACTACAAAAGCCATTGTTACCCAACGTGAATGGGGATTGCATCTACTGGCTTTGATACTTGCCGAGGTCGGGACCGGTATACAATGCGGATAGAGGGATGAACATCGAGATAAAGAGGAACAAAGCGGCACAAATGAATGCCATTGTTCGTCACATGAATCATGATTGGTAGAAGTGGGCACAGGAATCGAAATGTTTGTTTGGGCAATATTCGAGAAGCCGACAGACAGCGACGTTTGCGGGTATGCTAAGAATGTAGGGGCAGTAGGGGCTCGAGGCGGGATTCCGTGCGCACCTGCGACGAAGTCCATAACAGTGGTCCGGCAGCCCCACGATAGAGTTCATTAGAGAGATACCCGTGGACAGTTTGGGTTAGTGCCTAGGCAGCTATTTTTATGTGTGGCCCAGGCTTGGGGAGGCTTCGACGAGCTTAATTAGGATAGGAAACATAGTGGCTGCAGCCCTCTACTCCGTAATGCCACGAAAAGGACAGCAAGCAGTGGGCCTCGGCAGCGAGTAATGCACGCCTAAATATGGCACTTGCGAAAACGGATGGGGCGCCCAGATCGATGTGAAACGACGATCACCGCCACGGGAAGAGCAGTTCCAGGGTCCAGGGTTGAAACCGACGTTGCATATCAGCCCCTGACTGTCCTTCTGCCAGAGCAGAACTAGTCATCTCCAAGCATACAGTAATTAAGTACTCTCTCCTGCGAGAGTCCCCCAATTTTATTGCTCCAGGCTGGAGATTAGCGCCCGTCAGCCGTTTTCCTCAACTTACGCGTCCCCCGATCGGCTCTCGAAACGGGAAACCCCACCGCACGCAGGCACCTTCAGCCCAGACACTTCACAGCCCGGTCTCTGCATCCTCCCCTTACTCATCCATACCTGCAAAGAAATCTCGGGCGGGCTCGTTGTTTCTGCTCTCCATCCTCGGTCGCTTCTTGTGCTTAGTCGCTCTTTTATCTCCCGCCCCCCCGATCCCATTGTTGGCACTGGAGGCCTTTCGACCGTAGGAGCTCTCGGCTCCTCTACACATCTATCATGCTTCCAGACAAGTACGTCCATTGCGCTTGATGCTCGAAACTGTCGCCGATGTCAGGACATGCGCTAATCAGATCGCGCTTCGCAGATATGTTGGTCTCATTCTGGCCATCCTGTCCACAATGGCCATTGGTACGATCGCCCATCCACATCTGAACCGTCGCATTACTGACTCTGAGAATAGGAACGAGTTTCGTTATCACAAAGAAGGTACGCTCGACTACGAACATATCGAAGGAAGCCCATGCGCGGAACTCGCCGGAGGTGGATTGACCGGACGACCGAGAATGAAGCCGCGGAACTCGCACCGGGACTCGGACGACAAATACTGATGGATCAAATACAGGGCTTAATGCACGCTTCGGAAAGACATGGCTTTGAAGGCGAGGGATTCTCATATCTGAAGAGTCCAATTTGGTGGAGCGGAACCATCACACGTACGACATTGCTTCATCCGTTTAGGACACGCGGCGGGAAGGCTGACAATCATCATAACAGTGGCCCTCGGCGAAATCGCCAACTTCGCCGCATATGCATTTGCGCCTGCGATTCTCGTTACTCCCCTTGGCGCATTGAGTGTTTTGATCGGGTATGCGCCATTTTTACCCCCGGACCGGCCGTGAATACTGACAATGCTAGTGCGGTGCTCGGTTCATATTTCTTGCAGGAGCGGTTAGGAACACTGGGTAAGCTGGGCTGTGCTATGTGCCTGCTCGGCTCGGTGGTCATTGTCCTCCATGCTCCCCCAGACAAGCCAGTCGAGCGTATCGACGAGATTCTCGCATACGCCGTCAAGCCAGGTACGACCACTCCTTCGTTGCGACTTGGCCGCGCTAATCCGAATACCTAGGTTTCCTCCTATACTGTCTCGTGGTCGCCGTATTCTCAACCGTGATGATCTACAGAGTCGCTCCTGTACACGGAAAGAAGAACCCTCTCATTTTCATCTCGATCTGTTCGACTGTTGGATCGATCTCGGTCATGTCAGTCAAGGCATTCGGTATTGCCGTGAAATTGACTCTTGGTGGCAACAACCAATTCGTGCATGCTTCTACCTATGTTTTCGCCATCGTGACCGGTTTCTGCATTTTGACCCAGATGAATTATATCAACAAAGCTTTGAATTCGTTCTCCACATCCATGTAAGTGCGATCAGATCTTTCGTCGATATGTGGATTCTAACCAAGATCTCAAACGCAGTGTGAACCCCCTCTATTACGTTACCTTTACGACTGCTACACTTTGCGCATCATTTATCCTCTTCCAGGGTTTCAACACCACCGATGCAGTAAACACGATTTCCTTACTTGTCGGATTCCTCATCATCTTCACCGGCGTTTACCTCCTCAATTTGTCCCGACACGACCCAGACGGAAAACAAACGATGAACGGCAAGCTGGACGACGATGGAGTTCCCACGGACGCCATTTCGAGCTACCAGACTCGGCGTTCCATGCAATCCCGCCGCAGCACCGATCCCCACCGTCGCAGTTCCTCCAGCATCGCCTACCTGAACGGCAATGGCGATCGCGAAGGACTGATTCACTCATACGACGTGGAAAACAACTCAGCAATCGGGCTTGAGGAGCTGGCTGAGGAGAGCGATGGAGGACCAGGCCCAACCTACTCACAGGAGCGCGATCGCACGGCCATCCATACCAAGAAGAACACGCAGGTTTGAGCCTCCGAATGAAATCGCACCTGATGATCTACACCCTTATTACGAAGTCACTACGGCGATATTGTCTTTCTCCCTTATCCCGAGTCACAGCCACTCATGGCGTCTCAGCATTGCGCTCTCATGGGGCACCCTGTACTTTTATTGTTTCCTCCAAAATGCCCGAGTGGAGATTGACACTCGGACAAACTCATAGCAGGCACTGGACATGCCCGTATGAAACGATTGGATATGACTCTGGGTTCTCTAAATGGTTTTTGTTTTGTTTTCTTTTTTCAACTTGTTCATCTGCTCAATTCCCCCTTTCCTACATTTGTGAGATCAAGGCGAGGCATCATGTATATAGCGAAGTGTTGTACGGAAATTCCATTCGCAATCGATTGGCACGACTGTCCCACGTGGGGCTGTTTGACTTCCCGATGATGTAGTCAGCTGTTGTCGCAGCTTTCGCTCCCGATCTCTGCCAGGTGGGGTGAACGCCTTCCCTCGAGATTCTCCTCCCTACTTCCCTCAATGAACGCGCAATGCCCGGCCTGCTGCGGAAACTCGTTATAGTCGCCGCAGCCGACGGCCTGATCCTGCATGCGCACGGCTCAAACGGCACCCGCTACAGCAACGGCAGCAACAACGAGGCCTCCTCCGTCCGGATCGACTACAAGACGAAGAAGATAACTGCTGTGCCACCCTCCACAGCACACTCGATAGAAACGCGCGATGCATTGGAGTCCTGGGGTCTAGTCGGTATGCCGCGATGTCGCGATGCTGCCCCGCAGCACTTCGCGCGACTACCCACGTTTCTCGCGACATAGAGCAGCTCTAATCTTATATCACGATACCAGGCCTCTTGTCCGTTTCATCCTACTCTTTCCTAGTACCAATCACCCAGCGCTCGCAGGTAGCCCAGATCCAAGGTCGACCAATCTACGCCGTGACCAACGTAGCCGTCATCCCTCTCTCCTCGCAAGCCGACGCCCTACGCGCCATTACACAAGCTCGGAAAGAGGTCTCGCAGAGCGATCCCGAAATCGGCTCAGACTCGGAAGACGAGGCTGCAGATAATGTTACAGACGGCACAGAGACAGAAATCGGCAGCGCGCCGGCGTCACCCGTTCAAGAGCGACAGTCATTCCACACGCGAGGCATCAGCGTCGGCAGTATCGCTGAAGAAGTGATTGAGAAAAGAGTGCGATTCGGCCGGTTCGCGGCAAATTGGCTCTCAAGAAAGAACCTAGGTCTCCCGCGCCCGGGTGGAATTGCTCAGAATGTGCCCGAGTCGCCGTTTGACGACGCCCCGGTTCTGTCTCGGGAGAATTCTGAAGCTGCAGATGACGCTGTGCAGGCTGCGGAGCCTGAATCGCTGAATAATACTGAACAGATTAAGCAGGACCAGTCTAAGGCTATGGATCTATTGCCTAAGCTGCTGCGTTATACTAAGTTGCTGTTTTCTTCGCATAATTTCTTCTTTGCGTACGATTATGATCTCACGCGACCTATAAATGCTCAAGAGGCGTTCAAGGGACAGTTACCATTTCATAGAGCTGTCGATCCTCTGGTATGCCTCGACTTTGAAAATATGAGTATCATACAAAGCTAATGTTCTCTTTTAGTACTTTTGGAACCATCATCTTATATCCCCTTTTGTTGAAAATGGCTTCCATGCTTTTGCTTTGCCATTGTTGCAGGGCTTTGTTGGCCAGAAGGAGTTTACTGTTGCAGCTCCCCCGAAAGAGCCATCGTCTGCTAATCCCGATGAACCCGTTGAAGCGCAAATGATCGGGGAGAGCCAAGAAGCCAAAGATGTCGAGACCGAGGCTCCTAAGCATGATTACCTTTTGACCTTGATATCTCGACGATCGGTCAATCGCCCTGGTGTTCGTTACTTACGCCGCGGCGTTGACGACGAAGGCAACACCGCCAATACAGTCGAGACTGAGCAAATCCTGTCAGTTCCGGACTGGGATGCGTCTCGCAATGTCTACTCTTACTTGCAGGTCCGAGGATCTATCCCTCTTTATTTCTCCCAGTCACCATACGCTTTCAAGCCTATTCCAAACATGCATCAGTCGGCAGAGATGAACCAGCTTGCTTTTGGTAGACATTTCAGAGAGATGAGTCGGCGATATGGCAAAATACAGGCTGTTTCATTGATTGATAAACACGCTGGAGAATTGAAGGTCGGCGAGCAATATCAGCGCTATACTGAGACTTTCAATCAGAATGGTGGCATAGATGGTGTTCCGCTGAACCTGGAGTGGTTCGATTTCCACGGCGAGTGCCGCGGGATGAAGTTTGAGAACGTGTCGCGTTTGGTTGATCGTTTGAAGGACACTTTGGATGAATTCGGGTATACAAGTGTCAACAATGGCGGGAATGTCGACAAACAGTCGGGAATTGTTAGAACAAACTGCATGGACTGTCTCGACCGGACTGGCGTGGCTCAGTGTGCATTTGGCCAATGGGCACTCGAACGTCAGCTGCTGAAAGAGGGCATCCATCTCGACTTGGGAGCTGATTCATCTACGCAATGGTTCAACGTTCTCTGGGCAGATAATGGAGACGCTATTTCGAAGCAGTACTCTTCTACTGGAGCTTTGAAGGGTGATTATACTCGCACGAGGAAGCGAGACTACCGCGGTGCGCTCAATGACCTCGGTCTCACTCTAACGAGGTACTATAACAATATCGTCAACGACTACTACTCACAGGCCTGCATCGACTACTTGCTAGGCAATGTCTCGGAACACGTTTTTGACGAGTTCGCTATGGAGCTTCAGACTACGGACCCTGGGATCTCGGTTCAAAAAATTCGACAAAATGCAATCGACACAAGCTGCAAGATCGTGATTAGCAGCCCGTCAGAGGAATTCCTCGGTGGATGGACTATGTCGACACCCCGCCAGCCCAATACACTACGGACTCTTCCGTTCGAAGAGTCTGTCCTGCTTCTCACAGATGCCGCGGTCTACAGCTGTCGCTTCGACTGGGAAACAGACAAAGTCTTGTCCTTCGAACGAATTGACCTCCGCTCTATAGCGCATATCCAATACGGTACCTACGTTACTTCCATCTTGACCGACAGGCAGGCGGATGAAAGCCAGAACGTGGGCCTGGTCATCGTCTATCGAGATGGTGATGATAATGCCTTGCGCGTGAACACACGCTCTCTTCAAACAGACATCTCGTCTGCGGCGCTAGAGGCTTCCTCTCAGAACGGAGAATGGGATTTGATCTCCTGGCTACGTGGACGGAAACGCGCAACCTTGCGATTCGGCGCTTTCAAGTCGCTCCCTCTCGACAATCCCTTGACAAGTCCGCGCTTGGGACCTGTGACTAACGGTGTTCGGGAGTTAGATCGTGTGAGATCGATCTGCTCTGATATTGAAAGGGCGGTTGTTGCTGGTGATGGGCAGAACACGGATGCAGTGTCAGTCGTGGAACACGCTGACATTATCACACTGGCAGATGCGAAGAAACGTACAGGTCTTTTGGAGTATCTGGTTTATGATATTAAGAAGATGGTCTGGGCGTAGTCTATAGAGGCTATTTTGCTTTTACTGTGCTTACGGAAGTTGACTCGACTCTGAACATAATATAGATGCGGTCAAGTTTTTGCGTTGTTGGGTTCTTCACGGGCACGACGCTACTTGTACGGGATCTCAAGGTCATATTCAGGATTTTTACTTGGGCGCATAGGAATACGAACGAGCTCTCAAAATTATACTGGCAATTTGATAGATCAAGTTCCGAGTAGAATGCTTATTGTTCGTGCTTCTCTCTTAAAATAATTCCAAAGACAAGAGAAGCGCTGCTTCTACCGAGGCCCGGGCGGTGGCCTTTTTCTGCCCCCAACCCAACATCTTCAATCTTACTTGAGATCTCACTTGCTGGACTCGTATCTTTCGCATTAAAGCTCATTTACCTGGTAACTTCCATGTCTGCTGACTCCAGCGCTTAAATTTGCCCTTACTTGCTAACTTTGCAAAACCAGGAGGTACGTCACCTTAGGCACAAAACCGTTAATCAAGAGGAAGGGGGACCCGCTCCCACATTCTTGGCGGGGCTCGCTGTGCCACTCGCACTTTTGCTCCTACGGTCGCGAGTCTGCTGTCTCTGCACTGCTCCAACATGGATTGGCAACCTCAGGATGAGCCATTGAGGCAGCTGGCCTTCTGCCTCAGAGACTCCCTCAATGGCAGAGAGCCCACGGTCCAGAAACAGGCCGAAGATGTAAGTTCCCTCTTTTTTTCCCCCTGCTTGGTCTATGTTCTTTGCAAATCCTCTCACCCCTCCGACCCCTCCCAAGAGCCTCGAGAGACAAAATATTCCTACAAGATGAAGCATGCTGATTTGGATCTTGCTTTAGATGCTTACTCAAGCAACTTCGTCGCCAGACTACGTCAACTACATCACATACTTATTTTCCACGCCGAACGCCCCTCCCGGCCTTGAAATGGACGCAACTACCTATGCCACAGTCCGTTTCGCCGCTGCTATGAACTTGAAAACAAAACTATACGTCGCACACAACACTATTTCTCCACAAAGCTTGGGTTATATTCGATCCGCCGCTTTGCTCGCCCTGCAGGATGCCGACCGACAGGTACAGCGAGGTGCCGGCACCATTATCACGGAGCTGGTGCAACGAGGCGGCTTACTTGGCTGGCCCGAGGTCCTTCAGGAGCTCCTCTCTTTGGCCGGAAATGCAACAGGAAATGTGACAAAGCCCTCGCAGGAATCCGCAATGGCTGCCCTTCTCAAAGTGTGCGAGGATAACCGAAAGGTCCTCGACCGAGACTACAACGGACAGCGCCCACTCGACGTGATCATTCCCAAACTGCTTGAGTTCACGTCCAGCCAGAGCTCTCGCGTCCGCTCCCTCGCTTTGAACGCGATCCACGTCTTCCTCCCCCATCAGCCACAGGCATTGATGAATGCGATTGACTTGTTCTTGTCGCAACTGTTCAACCTGGCTGCAGACACCGATACCGAGGTGCGGAAGATGGTCTGCCAGTCGTTTTCCCAACTGGTTGAGTTCTCCCCGGAGAAGTTGGTTCCTCACTTGGAGGGTATCGTCAACTATATCCTCATTCAGCAGGCAAACCAGGAGGACCCCGAGCTCGCTTTGGATGCTGCAGAATTTTGGATAGTTGCCGGTGAGCAGGATAGACTGCAGGCACCATTGGCTCCTTACATGCCTAAAGTGATTCCCGTGCTGCTTCAAAACATGGTCTACGAGGAAGATGACGTGATTCGTCTGATGGCGGATGAAGATGATGCGGACCAGGAAGATCGTGCGGAAGACCTGAAGCCCCAATTTGCTAAGAGCAAGGGTGCCCGTCTCGATTCATCCAAGCCAGGCGATCAAGCGAACGGTGCCGCACAGCAACCTCAGTCACAGCCCGAAGAAGAGGACGACCTTAGTGAGGGCGAAATCGAAGACTCGGAGTTCGGAGATGACCCAGAGGGTGATTGGACCTTGCGAAAGTGCTCCGCTGCTGCTCTGGATGTCTTCTCCAGTGTGTACCACGACCTCATCTTCGGAATCATCCTGCCTTACCTCAAGGAGACACTGCGACATGAACAATGGCCTAACCGCGAGGCTGCTGTGCTTACCCTTGGCGCTGTTGCAGATGGCTGCATGGATGCTGTCAAGCCTCATCTGCCAGAACTTGTTCCCTACTTGATCTCCCTGCTTAACGATGCTCAGCCTGTCGTACGACAAATCACGTGCTGGTGTCTGGGACGTTACTCGGAGTGGGCATCACATCTTCAGGACCCAGTGCAGAAGCAGCAGTTCTTCGAGCCGATGATGGAAGGTCTTCTGCACCGCATGCTTGATAATAACAAGAAGGTACAAGAAGCCGCAGCCTCCGCGTTCGCGAGCTTGGAGGAGAAGTCTGACGACAACCTTATCCCGTACTGCGAACCTATCCTTCGCCAGTTCGTCCAATGCTTCGGGAAGTACAAGGACCGAAATATGTATATTCTCTATGACTGCGTTCAGACCCTTGCCGAGTGTGTGATGAACGAATTGGCCAAGCCTCATCTGGTACAAATTCTGATGCCCGCTCTTGTGAACCGGTATAACCAGGTCACCGATCAGTCTCGCGAGATTTTCCCGCTATTGGAATGTCTAGGCTACATCTCCGCTGCCTATGGCGACACATTCGCGCCATTCGCAGAGCCTCTTTTCCAGCGCTGCACCAAGATCATCTATCAGAACATTGAAGAGTCTGTCGCGGCCTCAAGAAACGATTCAATCGAAGACCCCGACAAGGACTTTTTGGTGACCAGCATCGATCTTCTTAGTGCTATCATTCAAGCTATTGACCCTCAGACAAGTGGTGAATTGGTGGCCCGCTCTCAGCTTTCGTTCTTCCAACTGCTTGAATACTGCATGCAGGACCCGAACTACGAGGTGCGCCAGTCCTCGTATGCTCTCTTGGGTGACTGCGCCATCAGCATCTACCCTTACCTGGAATCTCACATCCCTACCATCATGCCTGTTCTGATCAAGCAACTTGATCTGGACTCCATCCGTGACGATGATCGACACACTGGTTTCAGCGTCCTCAACAATGCCTGCTGGTCATGCGGTGAGATCGCTGTGAATGAGAAGGCTCCACTTGCCACTCACATCGAGAAGCTCTACCAGGGACTCCTTGTTATCATGAGCAACGAAGAGATCATTGACTCTGTCAATGAAAATGCTGCCATCGCCCTTGGTCGCCTGGGTCTTTGCTGCCCTGACCAGATGGCTCCTCTCCTCGGCTCTTACGCCAGCCCGTTCCTCAAGTCCATGAAGAAGATTGAGTTTGGCCGTGAAAAAGCATCCGGGTTCCTTGGTTTCAACCAAGTAGTTATGAAGAATCCTCAGGCAATGGAGTCGTGCCTCGGCGAATACTTCGAAGCTATCGCATCATTCCCTGGTCGATCTCTTCAGCAAGATGATTACCGAGACATCCAAGTCTCAAGTCAACAGGTCTTGCAAGGCTACAAAACTTTGATACCCAACTTTGATTCCTTCCTCTCACAACTACCCTCCAACGTTGCAACAAAGTTACGGGATGTCTGGCAACTATAAGTCACCAGCTACGGACTTCTCTTCCCAGAGGAGTATTTCTTGGCCCAGGGTATTCCTTCCGACGGTGTGGGTTAGGGGCCGGTTTCACACGCTCTCTCTCCTTCCTTACCTGTTCAGGATATCCTTTCCCGCCAAGCCTGTGGAGACCGAAGCCGACATTTTCGTATATTGGTCTTCAACCAGTTTCTTGATTTCAGCGTTCTCCTGTCCTCTCCAGATTTGCCTATCTCCATGACTATGACCTTGACACGAAAAGAAGGAACGAACGAACACATGAGATGTAATGAAAAAAAAGGATTAATGAGGTCAATATCAATGCAATCTGTGGGGTTTCCAATGGGCGTTTCTTTTCCTTGTGTTCATTCACATAGCATTCTATTTTTCCATTGCATATTTACCCCCGTCCCGCGAGAAAGAGGAGGAAACAGAAAGAGTAGGAAGCCAGGACACCGAAGCATGGAACTGTAATGGGATTTAAACCATGGATGTTCTTCGTTACGGTTTGCGACTCATGGGCATGGCTATTTGATACCGTTATGGCGCTTCAAAGTTGATTTTCCACTCCTGCTGCATGTCGATACCATGACTCTGTTCCCCATGCCGTTTGAGCGTGGGTTGGTGGTAGTCTCATTTTTACTTTCGCCTGCCTCTACACCCCTCCATAGATAGATTAGATAGATTCTCCTACGAATTATTAGGTAGCCATTATTATATGAGTTTGATGACCCAAATTACCTTGGACTAGATCTACCCTCCCAGTCCTACCAGAATTTCGGTTGGGGCGATCCTCGCGAAGCTAATTAACACTGCCATGTTATTACTGAGAGAAGCTTTTCATTATCTGAGTATTAGTAGTGTGAAGATGGAGTAGCCGAGCGTTGGCTGTCACGGTCATTCTCGTCCACACCTAGGTACATGGGCACGAAGCATCAGAATGCCCAAGTACTCTTCATTTCCCTCTCCTGGTCTAGCTTCTCCGACTATAGCCTCGCAGGGACGCCTGACACAAGCGCATGCACTCCAAGAGCTACCTAGGCGCATTCTGTACATATACTATCTCAAAAGCTCTGACACCCGGGGGATGGGCGCAAAACACTACCTTTTCCATTTTCGAACAATGCAGGTACTCGCCAAGACCAGTGGGTTGAAGCCCACCACCCGAAGACAAAGGCCAAACCTGGCGTGGTTAGCGCCCTTCGCTCTTATAATCCGATCGGCACTTGCTTCGCTTAATTGGCGCCACCATCGCCCGAGCCTTTCCTGATTCCGCTTCTTTTCACGAAGGATGCTCGGCGCGCAGTCTGCCTCGAACTTGAGGTGTCCCACTCGATTCGAAGATTCCGCTGCGCTAGACCTTATTCTTACTACGACGAGAATGTCTCAGACGCCAAGTCTAGGGCTGGGAGACGTGAGAAATTAGGTACAAAGTACAAGAAAACACATGCCAAGGTGACAACATGGTCAATCCCCCACCCCGGCTTGACTCTAAAGGGCGGCATCCCACGAGATCGTCAGGATTGCTCCGAGATCTGGTCCCTGCGCACGTGGACGACAAGGTTATCAGGGGCCATATCGCGTATTCTGCCATTAAGAGATAGCGAAATGAGTTCTGTGTCTCCCAGCCCCAACTGCAGTGTGACAGTTTCAGGTATGCATGCTGCGGCCGGACAAGCCTGCCTTGCTTACATTCAGCCGGAGCTTCTACCGGAGCAAACCTGAGCATTCGCTTGCCCGATCCAGTAACCCGGACCCAAGTCTAACTATAGGTTAATTCATTAATCTCCGCAGCGGCGGATAAATGATCGGGGAGCGGGTGTGGCCCGGGGATAACCGGTTGTTTGGCATTCCTATCTATTTTAGAAGCAATCCATGTAGGAGAGCTGTCCGTCCTCGTTCTTGATACAATCCTCTAGGTTGACCTGGTCCGCGTTATGTCCGCCATCCCCGTTGTCCAGCTCCGCGTGTAGAACGGGCTGGGGGATGGGTCCTCCCTCGAATTGAAGATCCACGTTGGCAGCGCTCTTGGAGAAGCTCTCGGCGCTCCAGGCGAACTTGCCTATTGTTTCCCGGGCCAGTAGTTAGCAATCGTCTCGAATGGGGCTATCGCAACGGTTTTAATCTCCAGGTGGGGCCTTCGGCGCATAGAAGCGACAGTTTGGTGTTATTGGCGTGGATACTTTCGCTTGTCTCCTCGCCTGTTTGCCTCTTCTCGCTGCGCTGGGGAAGATCGGGTGCTTACCTTTCTTGGCGCCTAGGATTTGATCTAAATCCAATTCGGAGTACTTGAACTCCCCGCTAGGACGCCGACAATATGCCGTCAGGATGTGGCCCTTCTTGAGCTGGATGTCCGTGGAAGATTTGTGGAAGCCCATTGTTGCACAGACTCGCTTTTACTTTTTGAGTTTGTGAGAGTTGGCGAGTATGAGGTCAGATAGATGTTTGAGACGCTTGTCGACGATACTATGTATGGGCTGTGAAGCACAGGAGGCGTATAGTACAGTTTCAAAGTGAAGGAATGACAGTGTCACCGTCGCGCCGGAATGTTTAATCCTTGATTGTATTTCCAGTGTGGCCCGAATGAAAATAGTCAGAGGTTAAAGAAGAGAATTGCTACAGCGGACGCCTATGTTCAGAAATTTTGGCAATGTTGCCTCCTAATTACATCGATATGTGTACACTGTGTGGGCGGGTGTCGGGCGTAGTTGGCCACTTGGACAAGAGGCGGTGGCTCTGCATCATCTTGCTCTCATGATGACTGACCAAGGGGAATATACCGGAGATTTGGTGGCTTTCCTGGCAAGAGAGAGTGAAAATGCCCTAGTGATGTTCATCTCCTCGACTCGAGCCTCCACCATGACCTATCAATGAGTTCATACTTAGCCCCGACACCGGCCGACTCAGTCGTTCGCTTGCTTCTACGATGGGCGGGCTGTGCTGGAAAACACAACGGGAAAGAGAAAGGGGAAATCTATAAGCTATGTTTGGGTTGAAGAAGGTTGACGCTAATGACTTTAATTGCGTGCTGTGGGCACAGGCTTCGCATGACGGTAGGCGTTATTCTCCATAGTCTGTCCCGTTCATTTCCAAGATTTGCCCCCAACGGTTTCTCTCCACGCCGTCCACGTAATGATTAAGTTTTGCTTCTTCTGCAGCCCTTGAACCGACGTCTTGGTCTCACCGAAGGAATGCTCGTTTCCTGCTGACCTTTTGCTTTTTTTGCGTTTTGACTCTGCAGCGTCTAGACTAGTTCCAGCTTAGTGGACATCTGAAACCGCGGAAGGGTCATAGATCGACGGCAAACGAATATGGCCCCTAAGAGCCCAACCTAAACCAATGGCCTGGTATCCGAAGCAATAGGCTACGTGCAGCCAAGTGGTGGTCAAGTCTTGCCGTGATCGACAATAGTCTATATTGCCCCACGCGTCCAGAATGGCCTCTTCTTGGCAGGATAAAGTTGGTTAGCGCTGGCGAGGGCCCATGGACGGTGCTTTCTCCATGCGGCCATTTTCTGTATCTTCTCCATACTTGAAGGGAGCTCTCCGATGTCATGTAGCTTGGCGGGGGGCCCGATCGTTTGGATTGGCGATTTGCTGGGACTGCCACTTCTTTGTTCTCGCGGGACCATAGGGTCTGGGGTAATTTGCCTCCCAGTTGGATTCAAGGGACGTACTTGGTCAAGCTACTACTGCATGCACACGATCTCCCATTTAGTGGAGTCTCACCAGGAAGGATCTCTCTCACACAGTGGAGCTGATCATTTGCCGAAAAGAATGTTCCGTTTCACGTTGATCAGCGAGCAAAAGTTCAACAAGCGTGCAACTTGGCAGGCCGATGGCCCCCAACTCATCTGCCCACAGCTCCTCCGCTCACTCTAAACCTGTTCGGGCGCGATGTCGCGAGAAATCAGCTAACAGCATTGGCTACTGAAACGAGGTTCCACCTCCGGAATCTTCAACCATTGAGTGATGTGGAGAACCGAGCAAGTCCGCTGCAGCTATCGCCATGGTTCCCGACGGGACCCTCCGATCCTCATCAGCTAGAACTGAACAAAGCGTTTCCATCTACCCGTGAGACCAGGCTCAAAGGAGCTCTCTAGCTTACTGAACTATGAAATCAGAAGGGGCCAGGGGACTCCCGGAAAGGCGCGATAATGCGAGTGATCGCCCCTGAATTTACCCTAGTTCCTCGCTCCAGCTGGGCGATCGTGGAGCCACGTGTGGTGACAGGGGAGTTCCCAGTTCGAACTGCGACCTGTAAGCAGTCCAGCGGACAGGAAACGGGGATCGCTGTCGGCTTTTGTCGTGTCGCTCTAAAGCACTTGCGGAGATCCAGGTATGAGTCTAGAAACATGAACCGTCCTGCATGCTGCACAGGGCCACACCGACTTGTGACACGCTCCAGCGCGCCTCTATTTACAGACCCCAGAAAAAACGTGGTGTCAGGGATCGACCGGCCTGAGACTTGCGGTGATTGCGACGGTGTGCAACAGTGACGCTGGTGATCCATTGCTACGGGTCGGAGGTTAGGGTTAGATTGCAATCGAACCTATCACTTTCCCAGTCCCGGCTTCATCTCCTGAGAACACGCCCATCGTAGGAACCCTGCAGCTGGCGATGCGCTGGATCTCTTGCAAACTAGCCAGAACACCCCTGTCCATTTCCCCTTTTCAGCCCCAATTGCCTATTTGTACTATGGCGTGGTTATGTACATACAGCCTCCGTATCCTGACCACCAGTCCTCCCCCCGTCGTTCCAGGCCACTGGGATCGAACCCCAGCCGGTTGGATCTGCCCAGGATGATGGGATAATGGAATGCTGGAGAGCGAAGCACCCAGGTTGACGGTGTTCCCGAAGCCACATGTCTAGTCTGTACAATGTACCACATATCTCAATCAACCCCCCTGGTCCGGGGCTTGCGACCTTGCCCCCCCTCAGATCTACTCTTCTGCACGTTCGGTTGTCATTACCGAGTTGAGTCCCCCTCGACCCGCGTCTCACGGTCGCACGGGTGGAAACGGCGCTGTCTCCGCCTGTCAGGCTGTGTGCTTCGACCCCGAACTGGCCGTGCTTAGTCTCCTACTAACTCTCTCCTGGCCTGACGTTGGTTCCACCGGCCTTTGCCAGATCGCCGCACCCTTGCCCACGGCGATCGTGGCGCGGCTCTGTGTCAGACATCTTCACGACGCTCCTGGGACTAGTGTGACCTGAGAGGCAGGGATATAACTACATGTGGTAGCGAGAAAAGCAAAGTAAATGAGTGACCAAGCGATGACCGAATACTGCAGACCCTGTCAAGGATGCATTCTACGGATTGGACGGGCCCAAAAAAGAAAAGAAAAGTATTCTCCATACCCCGTAGAAAATGAGGGGGGAAAAGAAAATCCGACCCCCTTTCTGCTTCTTAGATCTCAACCCCAGCGCCTCCGATCGGGACAACCCAGGTATCGGGAATAACAAATAACACAATGACAATCTATTCTACTGTCATTCGCGGGTGCCCTACTGGATGATGCAAGGCAAAGGGGTAAAACGTGGAATTTCCACCCCAGCCCCAACTGTCAATCCTATTTGGTAGCGGCCATATGGTTTCTCAATGCGGTAAACGACCAGCCTACTCCGGTTGAGCCAACGCTCGACCGGTTTCCTCGTCTATTGACTTAATAGATATACCATGGACGTGTCTATGAAGCACGCCTCCCCCACGCTAGCTCCGGATCCGAGAAAAACGCTGGGATAGGACGATAAACTACTGAGTCATCTCAGATCGGAACAGACCCTTGGATTTGTGGGCAGCAGCCCATGGTCCCCGAACTAACCTGACTGGCCCCAGAAGACAAAATGGAGACCTCACATGCCGCGTGGGGCCCAGCAAGGTGCATCTCAAAACGATCGTGGACGAGGCTAAACCGGAGAAGGCAGCTGTCTAACTCTCGCCCGTCAGAATTTAGACTCCGCTTGCTCTGCGTGGCCCGAGCCCATGTGGTCCACTGTCTGCATTGGCCCTTCTGGGGCTTCCAGCTGAACGGGGTTAATCTAGACGAACGAGGCTCAAATGAGTGATCATCAGTGGGAGCTGGGTAAAGTGGCCTGGGAAAACATGCCCTGCTCATTCTAATAATAATCCTCCCTATTTCGATTTTTTGCATTTTTGCATTTTGTGTTTTGCCTTTTGCCTTCAGGATTATGGAACTCTAGATTTTTATTCCCTTTTTTATTTTTTTTTAATTCGACTATTCCCTAACAATAAAATAATCCCCATTTTATTACCTTTGATTATTATTATCGCCCTTTTTACACCTGACTGTCGGAACCGCTGCCATTTTATCAACGGCGATCCAGGCTCTTCGTCGGTCTTAATTTCTACTGCGCAACGCTCCTTCCTACATATTCTCGCGTGCCCTCTCTCGGTCCCTCGAGAGTAAAGAGCTGTATGTTTCCGGCGTGATTGCAGAATATAAACTCAGCGCGGCGTTCGATTCCAACTGCCGATACTGCAAGGGCTCCTCGTATTTCCCACGTGTGGGAATTACTTCCGGCATCGCCCTTCTGTCGAGTTTAATTCTAGCCTATCGCAAGGACTTTAACTACGACTAAACATAATCGTTTTTCTTTTTCGATTGCGACATCGTTAAACTGCTTTTTATCTGAGTTTCGTCCTTCGATTGTTCAAGCCGCCGGGGTCGCTTCTTACCCCTCCACGCCTCATATGACACTCCCCTCGAAAGTCGCTGCTCCTCGAGTCAGGAAAGCAAACAGAATGGCCGGTCCTGGTGGAGGTCCTCCGCGCAAGAGTCACACAAAGTCGCGAAATGGTTGCAAGACGTGCAAGCGCCGTCACATTCGATGCGACGAGACATTCCCGCAATGGTAAGACCACATGTGAATTATACATATGCGAAGTACATACCTGACGTGAATACAGTCGCAATTGCACAAAGCATAACTGTCGATGTGATTACCAAGATATGACCGCTGCGCAAAGTGGTTCACCAACTGTGGGGCCTAGTTCGGATCTATTCATGACGCCCGAGATCGAGATGGAGATCGAGGACTGGCATCGAACGGGCATTCCTCCTTATCCGGAACTTTTGAACTGCCCACAAGCCGAATGGGCTAAGCTTTCGCGAGGAGATCTACGCTTAGTTCATCACATTGTCGGCCTGTCTATCGAATTGCTCCGCCGGGGACTTGGTAGCTGCACCGTATGGGCGCAGAGGATGCCAAGGTACATACGTCCATTCTCCAACAATACAATTCATAGTGCTAACACTAGCCTTAGATTCCTTTTAATCGCATTGTCAAATGACTTTGTTATGAATGCGATACTTGCGTTGTCTTCCTCCCATTTGGCCTTCCTAACTGGAGATCAAGAGAATAGGCAAATGGCATATCATCACAAAGTCGCTGCTTTCCAGGGACTCCAGGCTGCTATTACCTCATTCTCCAAAGAAAATTGCGAGGCCATCCTTGCAGCTTCGGTTCTCTTATCCTGGCAAGCAACTGAGCGGTAAGCTTAACCAGGCCACCCAAAGTCCCAATTTGCAGCAGCTAATTTATTCAATAGTCAAAGTTGGGTCTCATTACAACAGGGCATATCATCAATCATCGATTCAATGCATCCATTTTGGAAACAGGAATCTGAATTGGTGCAACTTGTCGAAAGTCATCGTGCACTAAGCACCTCTGACTACCCGCTCTCCCTCAACGACGATCTAAGTCAACTCGAACAAACCATCCACGCACTCCAGCTCATTCAAAAGCGGGTATCACACAACCCTGCCCACTCCCAGCATTTGAGAGAGCTCATCGACTACCTCCAAAGATTTTACGAAGAAGTCCCCACTCACACAGCCGACCAAAACTTTGAACGTGTCCAAGTTCTGCGACGCTGGCTTTTCTGGCTCCCTGCTACTATGTTGCGAGGCGGAGAATCCGATCTTCACGCATTGCCAATTCTAGCACAATTCTTCGGCGCAGCTATTGTCCTTGATCGGTTCTTCCCAGAGACCGGCGGTGCCTATTTGGCCGCGTTATCTGTCGGTCCCATTGAAGAAATGCACCGCATTCTCGCTGCCCACAGTGCCACGGATCCATTCAATGCAGACCTTCGCCTGGCCCTTACTTTGATAGACCTGCCACGCCACATTGTCGCTCGGTACCGCAGCCGTCTGCCTTGGTCACCTCGTCCCTCCATCGAACATTACTCCCCTGGCCCATCTAGCCCATACCACGGCCTCTCCGAATACCCTCTTCCCTCTTCTTCGCCTGCGTCTGCCTCTCCTTCATACGCAGCTTACACACCTCCACTCCAATCACCACCTGCAGTAACAGTTGCTGGTTCCCCATTCCAGCTCACAGATGGCTATGTCACATCTGCTGCTTCTCAACAGAACCTCTACCCACCCTCGCCTCAACTCCTCGAAACACACGACCAACGCCTAAGACTCTCAGACCTTGGCCATCCGGTCGCTCTCCAGCAACAATCTGTATTTGCACATCCCTACGGAAATGAAGTGGTTTGCGCTGATATCCCGCGCACGGATGGTAGCATTGGTCTCAATATGGAGGTCTATTCCCAGGCACATCACTTCGACATGCAGGGCATGGTTCCTCCTGAGGCCTGCTGGTCATAATTATGTTTTTGAACTGTTGTAACATTTACTTGTGATGATTTGGCTTTGTTTGGGTTACTTGGTTCTGGCGCATGATAATACCCCATTCGGACCTGTGAACTTAGGAATTACGATCACGGTTATTTTATTTTCTGAATTATGTCTTACTTTACTTTCTCGAGTGCTTCATATGAAGGCAGAGCACACCTTCAATGAAAATATCAGATTCTAAGTATTTCTTTCCCAGATTCTGTTCGTAAAATTCGGTATCTCAGCTTGGGAAAAAAGAGCTAGCCGGGGCATCGAGTCTTCAGAAGTAGGGTTTCACACGTTCGCAAGATCCCTGATCTTTGAAGAACCGGCTCCATGGCAAATTTACCTGGCGCCGCCACAAGCGGCGCCAGCACCAAGTGCTCCCAGGAGTAGGGATTGATGGGGGGTACATTGGGGTCGGATTAAGCTATGTTCACTAATTTCTTTTAATTGGGCATCTGTACGGGCCATTCTCGTATTCGGCAAGAGTTCAGAGGTGATTAGAGTGTGTCCCCACCTCTCCGCTCGTATGCACTGGACTTACAGACGAGGGCATTTCCTCTCGTTTCAGTTAATAGAAGCTCGTTGTGGTATAAAAGGAAATGTCCCAGATACAATGTATGCAACCAGCTTAAGATATAACTATCATACCTCTGGCTCAAATTTCGCCGAAGTCCTATCTAATCGACATCCTCCACCTCGACCAGCTCCTCGATAGTTGCTTCCAAAAATTGTTTTTGCTCTTGTAGAAACCTCCGCATATCAAGAACATCGAAGGGTCTTTTTGAGGCCTCTCTGGATCTTTCCTTCTTCTGCATTAAGCGGATCCGTTCTTCTAAGAGCTCCAATCTGTACTCGGTAAAACCATGATACAGCTCGGACCAGTTGCTTATTGCCCGTGATCCAGTCAAAACAAGCTCGTCTCGAACCAAAGGCGATTTAGCCCGCCATGGAGTTACCATGCTTATTCTTTCACGCCCACCGATAGCTTTCAAGACTCGGTGCTCGAGATATCTTCCTTGCATGACGACAGCGGTGCCCTATGAGGTCAACTATTAGCCTCACAGCTTCGACTTTTACATAAAGCCATTCTGCACAGGTATAACTTACCATGGAAGGTCCGCGAAGCTTTTTGATATCACCAGATGGTGTACGAACAGCTGTCTCCCCGCCAATCATATCCGCACAATCAGATACCATTGTCACGCATACAAAGGGGAAGCTATCAAAGTGCCATGCAAATGTGCCCTCATCTTGTGAAGTGCCAAGATCCTTTGCACCGGATTCCTCGTCGGGGTCACTAATTGCGATATTCACGTTTGCTATCTCGTAGTCCCAAGCTTGCACGAGCTCAATTCCCGCTACGGATGAGACAGCGGCAGCCATCTCGGGTGAAGACCAAGCATCGCATGTGAATGGGGCGCGCCTATGAACAGTCAGCAATGATTTTTCGATAAACCTGAATCTCTTGCACATACTCTCTTCCCATTCCTCGAATCATGTTTTTGGCAAAGTTTGATGCATACTGACAGTTCTCAAGCACTGGCTCGCTGAAGATCTCTGCTCGGATTTGCTTGATTGCGTCCGGAGTGAAGAGAGGGAATGGCTCAGAGGCGGCGACAGGGGAGATCCCATGTCCTTCTAAGCCGATCTCTTTCATTGTTGTAATTTTCTTCGGGAATTGGAATTGTAAATGTTTGTCCGCATCGAAACTTTCCTTGACGGGAACTTTAGCTTCGTCAATCAACCATTGAGGAAGCTTGTTTGTCGGCCGGGTTGCTTTGACTGTAGTTGGTCCAATGACCTTTGGAGGTAAAGGAAGTCCTTGGGGGGCATTAGATAGTACGAGTGAAGGCATATGGCCGGATCAAATGAAGACAGAAGAAATGGTTCGGATCAGGCTTTTTGTCAAATAATGATGTTTCTGATAAGGCGATTCATCGTTGGATGACTTGCACCCTTTTATCCTCTAGAATTTGCATTCCCTGAAACGCCCATGACCAAGCCATAGGTGGAAAGTAGCCCTCAATTAGGAAAAGTGATTCCTTGATGGCGGCGATATAGAGCATCAATATGTCCCGAGCCGAGCTGACCGAATGGGGTAGGGTCTGGATATCAAAACAGCAACGAATTAGATTGCAAGCAATGACTTATCCCCTGTTCCTCCGTATCTTGAATGATCCCAAGCACGAAGGCAGATATGGGGCCTGTGTCCCGATCAACCGAATCCGCCGTGGGTCCATGTCCCGAGAAGCCGAAGGCGCGTGCGTTACTTCATGCCGAGGAAATATGGGGTAAAAGGTCCTATCAAGGCACCTCAAGAATTCAAATGACGATATGGTATCCAATGACTAGGCCCCATGGTTTTGCGTGATGGCCTACGTAGATAACTCTTAAGCTGAGGAGAGACCCCTCAAGTGAGGTTCTGTAATATTTTGTCGATTTTGCTAATTTCCTCATTTTCACTGGTTCAAGATGTCATCTACATCTAAAGACAAAGAAGGCAGAACAAACGAAGCTTGTGACAAAAAGTCGCTTTGTGATGATGTCGAGAATGCGAACGTTCTTGCAGATGTTACTACCCGACACGGTAATAGCGATGGGTTGCATCGAACGTTGGGAAACCGACAGATTCAACTTGTCGCCATAGGGGCTTCGATAGGCACCGCCCTATTCATCAGCATGGGCCAGGCGCTGACTAAAGCAGGCCCGGGTAGTATGCTGATTGCCTTTATTGTACAGGGCATGATGCTCTCCATGGTGAATAATTGTATGGCCGAAATGGCCACGTACATGCCTGTCAGTGGTGGCTTCATCCGCCTGGCCGGTGCATGGGTAGATGACGCCTTTGGCTTCATGGCCGGGTGGAACTTCTTCATCTATCAGGCAGTTACTATCCCGTTTGAAATAACGGCACTCACTACTGTGCTCTCTTTCTGGAGTGACAATATTCCGCCAGCCGCTATCTGTGCGGCGTGTATTGTTGTCTTTGCGTGGGAACTTCCAAACGCATTTTGTCTATCACAGCTAACATCTTAACTCAGCATATTAAATGTCATGGCAGTCAAAGTCTATGGAGAGGCTGAGTTTTGGCTGTCCACAGGGAAGGTTTTTCTCCTTCTGATTGTGTTCTCGTTCACTTTCATAACGATGGTTGGGGGAAACCCGCAGAACGATCCGTATGGCTTTCGTTATTGGAGGAATCCTGGCTCTTTCGCCGAGTATCTTTCAATTGGTGATTCGGGAAGATTTCAAGGGTTTCTTCAAGCCGTCTGGTCAGCGGCCTTTGCCTGCGTTGGCCCCGAATACATCTCAATGATTGCAGCAGAATCAAAGCACCCTCGCACATATCTGAAAACTGCATTCAAAACGGTATATTGGCGCTTTTGCTTCTTCTATGTTGGAAGTGCGCTCGCTATTGGTATAGTCGTGGCCTACAATGATAAGACACTTGTTGGCGCCTCTTCTGGTGGATCTGGTGCTTCTTCGCCGTATGTGATTGCTATGGGTAATCTCGGAATCAGCGGCCTGCCCCACCTCGTCAATGCACTATTGTTCACTGCAATTTTCTCTGCGGGGAATGGCTGCACTTACTATGCGACAAGATGTCTGCATGGTATCGCCTTGGCTGGAAGGGCGCCAAGCTTCTTGAAGAAATGCACGAAGAATGGTGTGCCCATATATTGCTTCGCAATCGTTATGGCCTTTCCATTTTTGTCATTTCTTCAAGTATCAAATAGCTCAGCAATTGTGTTGACTTGGCTCACTGATCTTTCAACGGCCGCTATTGTAATCGACTATATTGTTATATCGTTTACATATGTCTGTTTTTACAGAGCTTGCAAAGCCCAGGGATTTAATCGCTCGGGCTTGCCATACAAAGGCTGGTATCAACCATGGTCGGCCTACATATCCTGCTGCTGGATGACTCTGGTCGTGCTCTGTTATGGATATACCTGTTTTGAGCCTTGGAACATCCAGAACTTCTTCATCAGCTACGTCTTGGTATTGCTAATGCCGATTCTTTACTTGGGCTGGAAGACATTTCACAATACTAGGTTTCTGCGACCAAAGGAAGTCGACCTCAATTGGGACCATCTGCAGATTACTGCGTATGAAGAAGCTTTGAATGCCTCTGAAAGCCCAGTCGGCTTCTGGAAAGAAATCTCGCAGCTTATCTTCTTTTGGAGATCAAGGACTGGGGAATGAGAATCGCAGAACATTGAATACGGACTCAGTGGCTTTGAAAGGAAACAAGAGTCATATGTCATCCATTAAATATAAGCTTCAGTTAACTCTCCATCATATCATTCATGGCCAGTGTGTTTGATTAAATCAAATTATTAGCCAGCCATCGTATCATCGAAGAAGTCTGGTTCAAGTCCCAGCGAGCCATTGACATCGGCGTTCGTTATTTGGTCTATGATTGATAAGAACTCATAAGATGAGATGCCGATACCATCGAGTGACTCCATCTCGACTGGTGCCTCTTGGCCGACAGGAGATGTAGAGCCCATTTCTTTCAAATGGGTTGAAGGCGCAAAAGTATCACCTTCAGCAGTACCGTAAGCGACGTTTTCCATTTCAACTGAGCCATCTCCAAGCCCAGCCAATGTCAATGTTTGCAGTCCAGCTTGTTTCACCTTCTCATTTAAAACTTTAAATAGTCCCTCTAAGCGCAAGAGCTCCGATTTTCGGACTTGAGCGACCTTATTACCCCGTGAGATCATTTCATCCAATATTTGATGGGCGATGTTAGAGTATGACGGGTCAACTGTATCCGGTGGAAACAAAGAGCTGCTCATGGTGAGATGAATTGCGGCTGCGTAAGTTAACTCTAAATCCAATGGCAAAAACACCTCTTCAAAGCTATGTTAGCTAGTGTGTGCTGGTTTCATTTGGACATATCTCTCACCGAGTATAATGTTTTCGTTGGACAGTATTTGCAAAGTTTTCATCGCTGATTTGATACCAATAGATATCAAAGACTTAGGGAGAGCTAAGAAGCCTTGCCAATTTTCCTCGGCCCGACCTAGCTTCTCTAACCGCTCTTTGAGAACTGAAAGAAGTAAAGGTCTTGTGGCAACAATGACGCACTTCAATAATTGTTAGCATGACAAGCTTTGGATAAATGTACGGTGTATGTCCACATTCAGCTTACCTGGTGATACATCAGGACAACATGACGTGTTTCTTGGGACACAATGTTCATTCTTTGGAACTTTCCAGGCACCATATCCTCTATTTCTTCGGCTAGACCTGCCATGCTTTGAAGAATACTTCTCGTAATGTCCAAAAATTCTCCAAGTCGTGTTTTTTCTGTTCTATAGATAGCTGGAAATGGTAATCAATTAGAATGCATAGCCATTTGATGAATGTTAGAATCAACACATACCAGAAAGGATATAGGAGAGCATTCGAGAAAGCTTGACTTGAAGACTAAAGACAATGTCAGAAGACTTATTAGAAGGTGCTTCCATCAAAGTTGAGATGTCAACATCTTGAGTGACCATTGGTAGCCCTAGCGCGAAGGAAATCTGGCGATCCAAAATGTACAGAGTCCACCATAAATTCTGACAACGAGTGACAGTACTAGACCCGAGTACGGTCTCAGGTAGTTGAGTATGTAATCCTTCGAGATGTGCAATACGGACCGCCTGGCCGACCTATTAGAGATGTGTCAGTTAAAAATGTCGGAACTATGAGTGCGAGAGGAGACAAAATCAGAATGCGTCTTCGCGCCTGGATTGATAGATACTTACATATAAATGCGCATTCTCCCTATGATCAAGTGCATAGAGATACAACGCAGCTAGAGCCAATGCCTCAATCACCATCAAACTGTCCTTGCCCACTAATCGATTCATACTAGGCATGACAGACATAGCTCTCACGAAAAAATTGGAGCCAGGTGGCTCTTTGCCATGAGGACGAGACAAGAATGCTTTCCCAAAAGCCAGCACCAAAAGATAATGAACATACCACATGCCTGATGCCACGGCATTCTCTGCCGTGGGATCGTTGTAAAAATCAATCATCTTGTTGGTAAAAGACTCTTCATTGAGAAAGCGATATGTCTGACCAATATGTAGTTTTGCTATATTGAATAGGTGCGTTGCATAATGCAAGGAGGGAAGGTCATCAGTACATTGAGCTTCTGTTTGCATCTTCCAGTCGATGGAATAAATGTCTCCATCAAGATGTGTTTCTGAAAGACTAGTGTGGTCACTAAGTCCGAGCCGCTCCGACATCATGACTATTAGGCGAGCGGTAAATGACCATGGAGAAGCTGGAGCCAGCCATACTATAATGGAGAGTTAGTTGAAATCATTATTTGAAATGTCCAAACATGATTCGGAAAGAGATCGCTTACTCCAATTTCGCTTATTCGGCCCACGGGTGTCCGGTATCACTGTCGTTGGCAGTGTAAAAGGACTCGTCCATATATGTCTTGTGAAATCCTGTACTTGCGAAGCATACAATTCTGCTTCTGTGTCCCCCGAGACTTCAGATTGCATATCAGGATTAGCTGCGTTGATATAATCCTCGCTTCCATCATTAGAAATTCTGAATGAAGGCTCGCATGGCTGCTTGCTATTGACTGCGCGCTGCAGCTGTTTAACTTGGTTTTGCAAGTCTCTGACATATCTGAAAACAGTTTGTCAACTGATATTATGGCGTCTGCAATTTTTGGCGCCAAACCTTTCCGATACCAACACTCTGCTGGTCACATCTGAAAATTGGCACTTTGTGGACCGTCGCTGGCAGTTTGTACAAGGCTGACTCCCTGAACATTTGATTTTACTCTGACGACACGAGGTACAACTACTAACAGTCAGCTATCTTTAATCGTCTCGGAAAAGAAGAGACAGCTGCATATTCTACTCACGCATTCGCGGTTCTTCTGGACCAATGGTGAGCCATATGCATTATTGAGCATCACTAACAACGACGAGGAATGATCAACGGGTTTCGACTTATGACCAGGCCACGCGATTTCCAGGGCTGAATCCCAGAAGCTTATATCGGAGAAAATTGTGCGGGGTACATCTTTTCGGATCGCTCCCGAAGCATTGGCGGAATACGTTGCCTGTTTAGGGTTGGAGCATGCAAGATAAGCGCATAGTTGGGAGTTACAAAGCAGTTCAATTGGAAATTAATCTCACCATCCTGAATTTTCTAATTTTGCTATACCGTTGAACATCGGAACGTACTTTATCTTTGGGAAGAGTTTACGTTCCAAATCGAAGGACCCAAATCGAAGGAACAGTGAAATTTTCTTCAATACCTCACGTTATCCTGCCTTGAGTTGGATCAATTCTCTATGATTTTCATCGGATTACCCTCGTCCATCAGTATTCGCTCCAATTCATACCCAATCGCCAGACCATCGCCTAGGGCCTCAGCCTCTCGATACCCGGGCGCGTATCCGTCGATTGCACTGCAAAATTCGGCTTTGTTTTCCAACTGCACCTCAGCCCATGGCCTCAAAGGGCGTATCCTACTTGTAGGATCAGGCGTGTAGAACTCCTCTCTGAATAGTATATCGACGATTGGACAGCGCATATTGACCCTAGATATTCTTTGATCAGTAGAAGATCCGAAGAAGTTAGTATGCTTCATGAATAGATAACTCACGGTTCATTTTCATAAATTCCATCAGGACCAGGACTCCTGCCATCATGCTCGGCTAAATCCTCCAACTGTTCCAAGACTTGGTCAAGAGGATCCCAGTTATCATATACCTCAATGAGTTCCAAAGGGAAACCGGTGTGGAACATTGATTCTCTGTAAGCTCGGTCGCGCACCCCGTTATTCTCAAACTGAATCCAAAGCGCAAGTCCGGTTTCAAGAGTGCGGTCATCGATAATAAGTTTTGGACGACAATCCCGAAATAACGCAGTTCCATCCTGCGCCATGTGCAAATCATAAAAATTTGGTCGAGCAACACTTTCTCGGAACTTGAAGTCATTTGAAAGGTCACAGATGTTCTCTTCGAGGGGCATCAGTAGAGAAATAGGCGAGCCTAGAGGCTCTTTCCATGTTTCGTGATCCCATAAAGCCAAAATACATTTAGCTAGACGTGCCTGCGACTCAGGAGTCCACTGGGTAATGCAAACATTGACATCATACCAAATGTGAATTTGATACCCTGTAAAGCAGGGTTCCTTGTAACATATCAGCTTTGCTCGTCAGACAGAGCTGCTAAAATGTCCTTACCGTGTCATTTTGACTGCCATCCGGCAATTCAAAGGGTGGTTCATCATCTGGAGCTCGAATACCATAGCTCTAGTCGAGTGTTAGAAAATAGAAATGGACGTGGCTGGTTTCCCATCCAATTTCAGGGCCGTTTGCAAACCCACATCGCGGGATTCCTGGCTGGAAGTCGCCCATTGTACGACAAGAGCTCGTCTCAGTTGATCTGGGTCGATGCCATCTGCCCACTGCTGACCCCACTGCTCACGAACGAAATGCCTCCAGCCGCAAGTAGCGGAATCGGTATCTTCCACTGCCGTTTCGTGTCGGCGAATACAGGAAGGTAACCCCCCAGGCCATTGGTTGAATTTTTTGATCAGCGTCATTTTAATTTGGGAAAGTACACGGGTCGTGAGATCTCAGGTGGATATGAAGATCAACATGAAATAAGTTTCCTGGTACGAGCGAGGAAAATGCTGTTGCTTGCAAGCTGAAAATCTGGGAGCCCGGGGGCTGATTTACTACGGGGCAAACCAGACTAGGGTGAGCCACTACGGAACTGGACCTACACCATGATCACTATCATTTCGCGTGATGAATTATAGCCTTTGGATCCAGCTTTCAAGAGAATATTTTCAATGATGCCTAAGGATAATTCAGAATAGTGAGAAAATCGATATTGAGAAAGAGGAGAAATCCATTGGGGCTCATTGTAGTTGATAGTACGAATTGGGTTTAGCGTTGGGACAGCACAAATATTATGTCATAGCTTCAGATCGACTCGCGGTGAAACTCGTCAAGATCAACACTACACTCCCTTTAACCACATTACCTCCACAATGGCCGACGCAGGTGGATGGAGCACGATCGAGTCCGATGAGGTAGGTTTTCTGAGCAACTTAAAACTTGACACAGCTAACCCTTAATTCCCAGGGTGTCTTCACATCTCTCATCGAGACCCTCGGCGTCCAAAACGTGCAGTTCGAAGAGCTCATTTCTCTCGACGCAGACACAATACGGTCCCTCAGGTACGCACAGCGCTTCAAACTTCAACCTCCCTCTCACAATAAATACTCATAATCCCTATAGCCCAGTATACGGCGTGATCTTCCTCTTCAAGTGGACCCGCGAAGCAGCCGGCGCCCGCGCCGAAGCACCACTAGACGGAACATACGACCAAACCGCCACAGAGAACGACGTCTTCTTCGCAGCACAGACAATCCAAAACGCCTGCGGCACACAAGCCATCCTCTCCGTAATCTTGAACCACGATAACCCGCCCGCCCCACAACCTTCCATCGAGCTGGGCGACGAACTCCGCTCCTTCAAAGAATTCACAACGGGCTTCCCGCCCGAACTTCGCGGCGAAGCGCTCTCGAACTCCGAATCGATTCGTTCGGCCCATAATGCGTTCGCGAAGGCGAGTCCGTTCGCGGATGAGACCGCCCGGCCTCAGGATGAGGAAAATTCAGCGGACGTGTACCATTTTATTGCTTATACGCCTGTGAACGGGACATTGTATGAGCTTGATGGCCTGCAGCCGCATCCTATTAGCCATGGGGCTTGTGATAGTGGGAGCTTCCCGGAGAAAGTTATTGATGTGTTGCAGAAGCGGATTGCGAGGTATCCACCTGGGGAGACTGCGTTCAATCTTATGGCTGTTGTGAAGGATCCGAGGGTGCAGGCGAGGGAGATTGGGGATGTTGAAACGTTGGAGCGGGAGGAGAGGAAGAGGGCTGCGTGGCAGTGGGAGAATACGTTGCGCAGGTGGAATTTTGTTGGGTTTATTGGTGAGATGATGAAGGGTGTTGCGGGGGCGAAGGATAAGCAGGATCCATCTGGGAAGGCATATGAAGCATGGGTTGAGGCTGCGAAGAAAGAGACGCAGAAGAAGTTGGAGATGCGGAGGTAGTATGCGTCTCTGGCCATACGTTTTTGATCTTGGCAGAACGCCACCTGGGCGAGCTTCTAATAACTTGCCCTTTTACGATTCTTGTCGAAGATACCCACCTTTATGGATAGCTATGGAATTGATATGATATGATGAAAGCATGATGGCCATCTGGAATACAATATGAAGGGGCGGCAAGTTTCTTCGTAAATCCAAGTACATTTTAAAGAAACTATTTAACATCTACATCAACCGAAATTGGGTATGTACACGCGTTCCGGTCGTAACGGCATGATGAGCATCAAAATAACAAAAATCCCGCACCAAAAGCCACTAGTAATCTATCATCCGTGCACGGAGATGTTCCACCAT